>JASDQU010711371.1:13413-27101 GCA_032191745.1 Picea mariana
TTTGGGAGTTTCAACCTCCTGCATACTCGTTCCTCCTGGAGTGATTTCGCCCAAAGACGACGGATTCCCACCATGTGTCCTCCGCAACGGACAGTTGCGATCTGCTTCGGCCTTTAGGACTTCGGGAGTTTGTCACACTCCGTGCTTGGAATTCTCCGAAGTGAAATTTCTCGAAATATCAGATCTGTCGACACATATCTCCTAGAAACCAACGGCCTGGATCTACTTTGGCTCTTCGGTGATTTCTCTTTCTCCTTATCCACAAAACTTCTGAAGTACTTTCTCTCCGGATTTATGGATCTTCCGCCACCTGTCCCTCTGGATGATGGATGGTCCCTGTCCTCTTCGGGACTTCGGCGAATCCTCGCTCCTATGTGCACACAGAGACTTAAAACTTGTGTGCCTTTCCCAGATCCAACGATCTGGAATGATCCCACTCCCTCCTGGATGGATCTTAGTCGATGATTCATGAAACCTTCAGAGCTTCACTCCCTTTGAATATTTCTCCCCGCTATCTCTCATGAACTTTATCTCTCAAACCCTTTGACTCCTCAAAGAGTTACTTCGACACTTAGTCGAATTTCGGATATGTGCACTTCTTGCAGCAGATTCTTACACAAGACTTAGCTTCTTGCGGGTGACTATGCATGCCTTGCAACAGTCCCTTTGCACTCCTTGCAAATGGAAATTTCACGCTATCTCCTCTGAGCTTCTTAGTCAAAACCGACTTTGTCACTCTTTACAGCAGATTCTCACGCAAGACTTAGTTTCTTGCGACGACTATGCGCACCTTGCAACAGTCCTTTTGCACTCCTTGCAAATAGAAGTTTCATGATATCTCTTCTGAGCTTCTAAGTTGAAACAAACTCTGTCAACACACTCCTTGTGGGTTGTATGCACACCTTGCATGAACTCAACGAAGAGAAAACAATCAAAACTTATCCAAACACTTCACAGTTTCATATACTGAACAAAAAAACTCATTCATTCATGAAAACAAAATAACAGGTAATATTAAACAGTAGAAACACCATGCGTTGAATCAATTTTCCTCTGTTATATTCATTCAGATGTAAATGACTATAGCTATGATAAAACAAGAACTAAAAATTCAACAACAACTAAATCACAACAATCTCCTACTAATTTGCAGCAGCCTCATTCGGGGATACAAAACCTCTATTTATCCTAGAGGGTTCCTAGGGTTCCCCTCGACTACTCGTTTACTCAGAAAAAAAAAACTAACTGCTACTTAATTTATGTTACATTAAAGTCTAGGAGTGAAA
The DNA here is from genome assembly GCA_032191745.1 of Picea mariana. Lineage (NCBI taxonomy): Eukaryota > Viridiplantae > Streptophyta > Pinopsida > Pinales > Pinaceae > Picea > Picea mariana. The sequence continues at coordinate 14,700 of JASDQU010711371.1, forward strand.
CTCCCAGATCATTCATGATCATTCAACTCCCAAGCATTTGATCTTCTTCAGTTTTCAATCATTTCAAAAAAAGGACTTGCAGGAAATGCCAGCGGTTAAGATTTTGAAATGATTGAAAGGTGTGTTAAGGCGTTGAGTTGTCTCTCCATGTGTGCTTACTGACGATGCTCCTGCATCATACTCCCCTGGCCAAAAATTCATGGACTCTTTTCCATGAGCTCCTGCATTGACTTTCCATGCTTCTGGATATCAGCTTCATTTTCCCAATTGGCATCTTATATCGAGTGTCCCTTCCACTTGAACAAATATTCAAAATAGGTCTTCCTTCTGGTCTTCTTGCCAATCCTCTTATCAACGATCTTCTCCATCTGTGGTTTTTCTACTACAGTCATATTCTTCTCCCACTGAATCTTCTCCTAATCTTATGATCTCTTTGTGTCATATTCCCTGTAAGGATACAGGTCTGATATGTTGAATATGGGTGATATACCCACATCATCTGGCAGCTCAATCATTTGCATCAAACTTCCTTAATATTTTACATGGTCCTATCTTCTTCATTTTCAACTTGTTATATGTTCCCCTTGGGAACCTTTCTTTCTTGAGATGTGCAATAAATTGATCTCCTACTTCAAATTGAAGCTCTATGCGATGTTGATTAACTCTTCGCTCGTACTCTTGACTAGAGTTCTGCAACTGCTCTCTGATCTGGCTATGGATATTCTGCATTTCTGTAGCAAAATATTTTTCTCCAACACTTTTGATCTCACTCTATCCCAAGTCTCTCAACTCAGATACTCCTCTTGGTTGCATTCCATACAATATTTGGAATGGGCTCTTTCCAGTGCTCTTGTTTGGTGAGTCATTGTATGCAAATTTTGCTTGTGGCAGAATCTGATCCCACTAAATATGATGCTCAATGACTAGACTCCTCAATAATTTTCCCAAACTTCTGTTCACCACCTCAGTTTGTCCATCTTTCTGAGGGTGATAAGTTGAGCTGAAGGAAAAATATGTCCCCAACTTCTTCCACATTGTTCTCCAGAAATTACCAACAAACTTGGTATCTCTATCTGAGACAATACTTTTGGGTAATCCATGAAGTCGAACAAATTCCTTGAAAAATAAATTTGCAACATGTCTTGCATCAGTGGTCTTCTAGCATGGGATAAAGTGTGACACTTTTGAAAATCTATCCACCACCACAAATATGGAACCACGTCCTCTTTTTTTCCTTGGTAGTCCCAACAAAAAATCCATGCTTATTGCATCCCAAGGCCTCTCTAGTATTGGCAATGGTTGATACAATCCAGTGTTTTCTCTTTTTCCTTTTGCATGTTGGCAGATTCTATATCTTTTTACAAACTTTATCACTTATTTCCTCATACCTAGCTAGTAATATGAATTTCTCAACTATGCAAATGTTTTATCATGGCCGAAATGTCCAGCCAATCCTCCATTATGATTTTCCTTCAAAAGGTTATCCCTCATTGAGCATTTTGGTATGCACAATTGATTGCCCTTGAACAACAGTCTCTCTTGAATCATATACTTTGTCCACTGGCTCCTGTCTCTCATCACAGGATTTGCACATGCTTCATATGCTTCCTTGAATTTTGGATCATCACTGTACATTTCCTTAAGGTGTTCAAACCCTAAGGTATTCACCTAAAACTCCTGCAGAATCAAACATCTCTTGCTTAATGCATCAACAAATTTGTTAGCATTTCCAGAAATATGTTTTATGACAAAATTAAAATTATGCATAAACTCAATCCACTTTGCATGTCTCTGATTCAATTTTTCCTGTCTGGTTATGAATTGTAAAGCCTGGTTATCGCTATACAGGAAAAATTCATTTGGAACAAGGTAGTGCCTCCATTTATTCAAGGCTTGAATTATGGCATAAAATTATTTATCATATGTGGAGTACTTTCTCTTAGTCTCCTTCAACTTCACTTAAATATGCAACAGGCCTATGATCTTGGCTCAAAACTACTCCAATTGCAACTCTACTTGCATCACATTTCACTTGAAATGTCTTTACAGAATTTGGCAAGACCAGAATTGGTCGTTCTGTTATCTTCTCCTTCAATATATTGAAGCTCCTCTCGGCTTCTTATGTCCATTTAAAATTGTTGTGCCTCTTCTTCATGGTATCCATCATTGGTGCACAAATTCCACTGAAATCTCTAATGAACTTCCTATAGAAACTCGTTAATCCATGGAAGCTTCTTACTTCAAACATACTCCTTGGTGATGTCCATTATTTGATTGCTTTCACCTTCTCTGGATCCATCTTCAATTCATTTGAAGAGATCACAAAACCAAAGTAAATGAGTTTTGTCTTCATAAAAGAGGACTTCTTTAGATTTATCAACAGCTTCTCCTATTGTAGTCTCCTCATTACTAATTTCAGATGTCTCAAATTCTCCCCTTTAGTCTTGCTAAACACCAGTATATCATCTAGATATACAACCACAAACTTTCCAATGAAATCTTTCAGTATTTCATTCATCAGCCTCATAAAAGTCCTGGGGGAATTTGTTAAGACAAATGGCATGACAAGCCACTCATACAACCCTTCATTTGTCTTAAAGGTCGTTTTCCACTCATCACCTTCCCTCATCCTTATCTGGTGATATCCACTTTTCAAATCTATCATAGAAAAGAAATTTGCTCCACTTAAACAATCCATTAAGTCATCCATTATTGGAAAAGGAAATCTATACCTGATGGTGATCTTGTTAATGGCTCTTGAGTCTGTACGCATTCTTCATCCTCCATCCTTATTTGGACTCAACATGGTTGGTATTGTGCATGGACTCGAGCTTTCTTTGACCAAACCCTTGTTTAACAAATCCTAGACTTGTCTCCTTACCTCTTCATTCTCTTGAGGTGTCAATCTGTACGTTGCTTTGTTTGGCAGACTTGCTCCTAGTATCAAATCAATATGATGGATGATACTTCTGATGGGTGGCAATGAGTTAGGAAACTCATCCACTACTATGTCGAAAAAATTATCCAACAACTCCTGAACTTCTTCAGGTAAATCATCCATTGAAGTACTCATAAGGAAAACTTTGGGTTTCCTCACCACAACAAACCGCATCTCATGTTCCTTCGTGACTTCACTCAAGATTTCCTTCCCACTCATGAGAAGTATGCTTGTGTTGGCTTCTTATTTTACTTTCTTCTCCTCTATTAGAAGCAACATGTGTGTCCTAACATTCTTCTCCAAGGTGTAAGTATTTTTTCTCCCATCATGAATGACATTTTTGTCAATCTTCCATGGTCTTCCCAACAAAACATGACATACATCCATGGGAATCACATCACACAGAATTTCATCTCTATATCCTCCTATTTTAAATTCAATGAGGCATTGTTTAGTGACCATTACCTGGTGTCCTTTATGCAACTATGAGACTTTATATGGCTTCGGATGTGCAGTTGTCTCCAACTCCAATTTTTCCACCATCTTTGTGGACACTAAGTTATCAGTGCTCCCACTGTCAATTATCACCTTGCATACTCTGCCTTTAGTATTGCAAGTTGTCCTGAACAATTTGTTCCTCTGCACTGGCTTTTGAATTTCTAGCTCTGGTTTTAAGAGAACCTTCCTCAACATCAGGGATTTTCCATCCTTTGCACCTTCTTCTTCAACGTCCATTTTCTGTGCTTCCAAAATGTGAGCTTCACCTCCTCCTTCTTTCTTTTTCTCGGGACATTCCCAAGATATGTGTCATGTCTTTCCATAGGCATAACACCTTACTTCTCCTCCTCTGCTTCTTCCTCTTCCTCTAGAAGAACTTCTTCCACCACCTTGTCTTCCTCAGGAACTTCCTCCTCTTTTTGAGTGTCTGTGTGGTTTCTCAGTCTCGTCTTTGGTTTTCTGTACATTGTCATGGGAAACTCCCTTGCCTTTGTTCGGGCTTCTACCTTTGCCTCACTGACTCTATTTTCTGGCCAACTTCTCCTCTACCTTCAGTGCAATCTGATAAGCATCCTCTAATGTCCTTACCGACATCATGTTGATCTCATCCTGGATTTCATATATCAAGCCATTTATATATATGGCAACCTTTTCTTCATCTTTCTTTCTTTTTCCAACCCTGATATTTAGTTTGTAGAACTCCTCTGTGTACTCTTTCACTGTCATACCCTTTTGTCTCACGTTCTGCAACTTCCTGAACAGATTTATCTGATAATCTTTAGGCATTAATTTAGCCTTCAACTTGGCTACCATTATGTCCCAATTCTTTATCTTTTGTTTGCCTTTGCTTCTCCTCTCATCATGCAGTTCATCCCACCATAGTGTTGCATGTCCTTTCAAACTGGTGACATGTATCACCTTGTTCTCCTCATCGACATCTTCATAGTCGAAATATTTGTCCATGGATCTTATCTAATCTAGCAGCTCTTCAACATCCAAATTGCCTTCATACATTGGGATGTCTACCTTTGCTCTAGCTCCCAATTTAACAACCACTCTCGGCAACCGTTCCTCGGAAAATTTTCCCCTCTAGCTTCTTCGACCTCTACCTCTTCACTTTCTACATCACCGATGTCTCCAGCATCAGGTTCCCTCCTCTATGTTGCTTCCATCGCCTCTAATATTGCACGAAGTTCTCTCATTTATCTTTCTACAGCACGATTGGCTAAAGGTGGCTCCACACGTCTCCTTGGTGGAATTGTGTTGACTTTTTCTCACACACAAAGTACAACTTCGAGCTCTTTTTCGCTACCTGAAAACAATTTCAGGCTCTGATACCACTTGATGCATACCCCCCTTCTCTCCTTGGGGTTGCTTGACCTCCCGGTCAAGGATCGTTAATTATTCTCGAGNCCCCTCTAGCTTCTTCGACCTCTACCTCTTCACTTTCTACATCACTGATGTCTCCAGCATCAGGTGCCCTCCTCTGTGTTGCCTCCATCGCCTCTAATCTTGCACGAAGCTCTCTCATTTCTCTTTCTACAGCACGATTGGCTAAAGGTGGCTCCACACATCTCCTTGGTGGAATTATGTTGACTTGTTCTCACACACAGAGTACAACTTCGAGCTCTTTTTCGCTACCTGAAAACAATTTCAGGCTCTGATACCACTTGATGCATACCCCCCTTCTCTCCTTGCGGCTGCTTGAACTCCCGGTCAAGGATCGTTAATTATTCTCGAGATGGATCAACTCCTTGGGACCTTGTTGGTCTCAAACTCAAAACACAGGCCCTGTTATCACAATCAGGGTTTCCATGGTCACGATCTGATCGTTACCGACCTGTCCGTCGATCAACGATTCACAGAAATTGTGGGCTACCAACATGCTCACTCTTTATCGGAGAGATCTATCCACGCAATCGGAAAAGAGCTTGCCCAACCACCTTTAAATCGTGTTCATTGATCCCCTGTCTCGACAAGACCAATGGTCCTAGAAAATTACAGGCTGCGAACTAGCGCACTCGCTAAATTTTCCTCCACTCCCCGCAATGATTCCTCACTGTTGATTTATCGTTCTCAAATCGACGGTCAAGATCCACTTCAGGACTCCACGCTTCAGGAGCCTTAAATTTCCCCACACTCACTTCCTTCCAGAGTGCTTTCACTCAGAGTTCATGATTCGTTGACACATGTCTCTCGCAAATCAATGGTTATGGTTAACTTCGGCTCTTCAGGCTTCGGGAGTTTCAAACTCTCTTCACTTGCTTCCTCTTGAGGTACTTCCACCTGAAGTATAATATATGTTGATGCGTGTCCCTCTGGATCCGACGACCACTATCCACTTCGGCCCTTTGGGCTTCGGGAGTTTCAACCTCCTGCATACTCATTCCTCCCAGAGTGATTTCCCCGGAAGACAACGGATTCCCGCCACGTGTGTTCCGCAACGGACGGTTGTGATCTTCTTCGGCCTTCGAGACTTCAGGAGTTTGTCACACTCTGCGCTTGGAATTATTCGAAGTGAAATTTCTCGAAATATCAGATTTGTTGACACGTATCTCCTGACAACCAATGACCTGGATCTACTTCGGCCTTCATCTCTTCGGCAATTTTTCTTTCTCCTTATCCAAAAAATTTCCGAAGTACTTTCGCTCTTAAGTTATGGATCTTCCGCCACCTATCCCTCTGGATGATGGACGGTCCCTGGCCTCTTCGAGAATTCGGCAAATCCTCACTCTTATATGCACATAGAGACTTAAAACATGTGCGCCTTTTCCCTATCCAACGATCTGGAATGATCCCACTCCCTCCTGGATGGATCTTAGTCGGTGATTCGTGAAACCTTCAAAGATTCACTCCCTTTGAATATTTCTCCCCTCTATCTCTCCTGAAATTTATCTCTCAGATCCTTTGACTCCTCAGAGAGTTACTTCGACACTTAGTTGAATTTCGGATCTGTGCACTCCTTGCAGCAAATTCTTACGCAAGACTTAGCTTCTTGCGAGCGACTGTGCACGCCTTGCAGTAGTCCCTCTGCACTCCTTGCAAATGGAAATTTCACGCTATCTCCTATGAGATTCTGATTCAAAATCGACTCTGTCACTCTTTATAGCAGATTCTTACGCAAGACTTAGTTTATTGCGACCACTGTGAACACCTTGCAATAGTCCTTTTGCACTCCTTGCAAATAGAAGTTTCATGTTATCTCTTCTGAGCTTCTGAGTCGAAACAGACTCTGTCAATGTACTCCTTGTGGGTTGTATGCACACCTTGCATGAACTCAACAAAGAGAAAACAATCGAAACTTATCCAAACACTTCACAGTTTCATATACTGAACAAAAAAACTCATTCATTCATGAAAACAAAATAACAGGGAATATTAAACAGTAGAAACACCATGCGTTGAATCAATTTTCCTTTATTATATTCATTTAGATGTAAATGGCTACAACTATGATAAAACAAGAACTAAAAATTCAGCAACAACTAAATCACAACAATCCCCTACTAATTTGCAGCAGCCTCATTCGGGCATACAAAAACTCTATTTATCCTAGAGGGTTCCTAGGGTTCCCCCCGACTACTCATCTACTCAAAAAAAAACTAACTACTACTTAATTTTTGTTACATTAAAGTCTAGGAGTGAAAATCCCAGGATCATTCAGCTCCCAAGCATTTGATCTTCTTCAGTTTTCAATCATTTCAAAAAAAGGACTTGCAGGAAACGCCAGCGGTTAAGATTCTGAAATGATTCAAAGGCGCGCTAAGGCGTTGAGTTGTCTCTCCACGTGTGCTTGTTGACGATGCTCCTACATCAGAGTTGCACAACATGAGAGAAGCCCGCAAAAAATTGTATATACAAATTCTTCAAGTTGAGGATTCAAGCTTCATAACTCATTGATTTTGATTGGGATAGGTGAGTTGTGAACAACATGCACCTTCTTTTAATCCACATGCATTCTTGTCTCATTAACAATAAAACCAAGGTACCTAATGTGCTCCCCATTGAATGTACAAATTTTCTCCATGTTGGTATAAACCTTGTGGTTTCACAAGGTCTTGAGAACTAGGGAAATGTATTGGAGATGTTTATCACACGTTTGTTGAAAATAAGATCATTGTAAAAATAAACAACAATAAATTCCTATGTTTATGGTCACAAAGCATTGTTCATAAGACACATGAAATTTGTCAACTCATTGGTTAATCCAAATGGCATCATCAACTACTCATACAACTCACACATAGTGTGGAACAACATCTCCCGAACATCCTAAGGGTGAACAAGATCTTGATGATAACTAGATTTCAAGTAAATTATGATGAATAATTTTTCTCGCTTAATTTTGTTTAGTTGGTCATCAATGCATAAATTAAGTACAATTTTGTATGATGATCTTATTGAGGGCATGATAGTTAATGAAAAATCACCAAGTGTTATACTTGGGTGTGAGCACAATGGGACTTCCACAAGGAGAAATACTTGATTGGACGTGTCCCTTGCATAAGATATTATGTAAATGGTGTGTAATTTCTTCATTCTCCAACAATGATTCGTGATATACAGGTTTGTTGGGTAATATGCACCAAGGACTAGATCAAAATGGTGTTGGACATGGTAGTGTAATAGTGAACCTATAATGGCCTTGAAAGTGTTATGATATTCATCCAAAAGTGTATTTAGTTTATACTACTATGTAGGTTGCACATTGGAGGATATATGAATTGGTGTAGTAGTCTTCTAGATAACCATTGACTTGATCATTGATAGAATGAATTTATATGGTTGATTAATGTTTGGAATTGATTTGTTGTACTTAAATAGATTGTGAGATTAATTTTTATGTCATGAATGTACAACAATCTTCCTTAATGTCGAGGACAATTCCTTGAGGGTGGGACTCGTAAATGACATGACATTCCCACAAATATGGTTTTCTAAATAGAACATTGTATATGTTGAGAGCCACAACGTCATAAGTGACTTCATCCTTCCATGGATAAATGGTATAGTATAATTTTCATTATCGTGTGATGTATAACTCCTTTCCAGAACTCAATGATCCAATGTTGTAATATTGTTGGTCATGAGGTGTGGTTTCTAGATTGAGTTGTTGAATCATCATTGATGATATCAAATTCTTCCAACTCCCATTGTCAAGGTTGAAGTGAAGGTGGTGTTGATGTACCCACATCTAACTATGGAGTAAGGGATACTTTTCCCAATATTTTCTTCCTCCAATTTCGTTGTGATTGAGGGTAACGTCCCCTAGTCCAACCGAGGGACATTGTGGGGCAGAATACTCATAAAAACGAAATTTATGTTAACTAATTTAATTCATTTATTGTTAACTGACTCCCTATATCTTTCAACTACGAATTAAAATCATATTTAACCATTTTCCGCTACCATTACACTGATGAATCTACAACATACTAAAATAGACATGAATGCAGCTAATAAACTTCATTACAGAAGCATATAAATCATTCTCAAATACATAGAGTTCATGCACAACAATTTGACTCATAAATACAAGAAAGAAAATAGATAAACACTTATATTTTAACAATGGTTGTGTAACCAGCTGCTTGGGATGGATGTACCACCCAACCATGAACTTGTTGTTCCAAATCTCAACAACAAAACACTCCTGAGCTAAGGCTAGTAATCCAAAAAACAGGGTGGTCTCTCACAGTCCACTCACAGCTCATAAACTCACAACCCACTGATATGTTCCTATAACTATCTCGATTTTTCACCAGCTCTCTTCCTCATGACCTGCCCAACCCAAGGAATGTACCCCTGCATTGATCGCATTCCCTCAGTCATCCCATTCATTTATCAGGATCTTTTTGGCACAGGTAACCAGGAATCTCTCAGTTGGGAACTCAAGGAAACTTGCTGCTATAAAAACTACCAGTAAACCGACAACAACCACTTGATGTTACAGTGAAACTCACCTAGGAGTTCACTCTTCGGGCCTGACAACTTGGCTCTTCAGTTTCCAGCTCCAAATATGTTCCAATACGCTCCATCTTGCTCTAAAATTCACCGTCTATGGCTGCACCAGCTCCAAGCTCTCTTCCTTTCTCTCTACTTGATCCTCATGCAAAAAAACTCAACGTGTAAAACTATTGTCCCAACCCATATGAATTTCCTCTCTTTGGCTTGTCTTGCTTGACTCACACTCTTCCCCAAGTTGATTGTACTTAACTCCCATGTGCCCAATAAATATGGGATGTGACTACTAGACCCACCCTTGTACATGTATTCAATGATTGGCTTTGGGAACACTCAATCATAAATGAGAAGGTTCATATACAAATAGAAAATTTAGGAAAATGGGTTGAATTAATAACATGGGTGATTCCCCCTTGAACCCATCTTTGCCATTATCCTAGACATTCCCCTCTCTTGCGGATTAATTCAACCCCCATATCTTGTCCATGTCCCCTTAGTAGTTGGTATCACATTTTATTATTAAAACATTGAAATACAATTTGCATATTACATCGCTTTGGTTGTAGCCACACATTACATCTACATAAGCATTAATTAAACTGGGGATTATAATGAGGATTTTACAATCCCACTCCTCTATAATTGTCCATCATCCTCAGTGCACTCTATGTCTATATACATATATGCAAATTTACATCACAATACTTAGAAATAAAAATTCTACAATTTAACAACTCTAATAGAAACTCCAACCATAATCTCATGTTTCTCTCAACTCGTCGACCCAGGGAATGCACCATTCATTTATCATGGATAACCCAAGGGATGTACCATTCATTTATCAAGTCTAAACCAAGGAATGTGCCATTATTTTATCAGGGTCCCCAACACAGTTGGATAGGACTCTTAGATGTGGTTATGGAACTCTAGCTACTCAAAATGGAGTCTTGTGTTTTGTTTTCTTCAAAATTGTCAAAAATTTGTGGGTATTCCTCCCGCAGGTTTTCTTCATGCTCCCATGTAGCATATTCAGGATCTTAACAGGTCCATTTAACCTTTACCAACCCTATGGATTTTTCCTGAGCACTTTGAATTTATGGTCTAGGATGTGTATCGGTTCCACCAGAAAATCCCCTTCGTGCTCCACCTGGATCACATTCCAATCAATTATGTGGTTAGGTTTGGGCACATATTTTTTTAATAATGACACATGAAATACAATATGCACTCTCATGGATGAAGACAATTCTACCATGTATGCAACTATCCCTATCTTTTCTAATATTTCAAAAGGCCCACAATATCTTGTTGCCAACTTTGGGCATCTTCCTAATCTTAGTGAACTTCTCTTTGCATTCACTTTTAATAACACATGTTCACCCACTTTGAAATCTCTAAACATTTTGTTCTTGTCTACATAATTTTTCTACATATCTGATCCGGATTTAGGAGCAGAACAAAATGATTAACAGACTGAATACAATAAACACAGATATATGAAGAACAATGCATATATCTAGTAAACAATATCTTCTATTGAATAAATGAAATAGGTTGAAACTGTAAAACTGCAGAACTCAAACACTTGCTCGAATGGTGGTAGTTATATCTGAGACAAGATGTGGATGCTACGTGCATATGTAGAGAAGAATGATTACAATGAGGCTCCATAGGCCTTTTTAATATTACTCATGAATTCCAAAACCATAGACATCCAAAAACCTAACCCTAGGAGATGAAACACCAAAAGTTGTGTGGGCCCCTATGGGTAAGTTGGTACCTCAACTTCCCGGGGCTATAAATTTTGCATAAGACCTCTGTTTTATGTGTGTGATATCTTGTTGGAAATTTCTTTTAGAGAACTACACATTACGTCGGCAAACTTTGACTCTATCTACAATTTGACTGTGGCGAGCCAAAAAAAACTGTTTAGGGCCCCAAAATGGCCCTAAAAGTACAACAAGATGTGCTAACATGAAAACATACAAAATAAGCCATTTGGATTAGGTGGGAGGCCACCAGTATCCACCCAGAAGATGTGTAGGGCTTCAGAAAACCCTAGAAGTGTAGAACCCACAATTACAAAGAAGTACAAAAGAACGTGTTGAAATAAAAATTGTCAAGAGGAGCTAGTTGGAATAGGTGGATGGCCACCAATATCCACCTGGATCATTCCTCCCCCTAAGGAAGAAATGGTTTCCATTGCGTTGATTTCCCCCATCAGGTGAGGAAAATTTTGTTGAATTTGGACCCAGGTGAGACACTTTCCTTGGTGTAGGAGTTTCCCTGCCTTGACAACCCGATAAACATGAATCCTCTATTGGCGAGTTCCATTGAACTGTGTGTCCACTATCTGATCATTGGATGCTTGTTCCATGCAGTCAGGGTTGAGCTATGTTGGTCTCAGTTGTTCTGCGATCTCGGAGGTATCCAATAATGGTGGAAAATATGATCGAAGGAGATCCACATTGAACATTGGGTGCAAGCCAGGGAAGGGTGGAGTCACGGAGTGTTGAGCTCAAAAGCAATGTTACCCACAGCCTTGGCGATAATGTAAGGCCCATAGCGAAGTGGGAGAAGCTTCTGATGGGGCCTTGTAAGATGCTCCTTCTACAAATGTAACCAGACTTTGTCTCCAACCTGAAACTGGTGCGGTACCCTGTGTTGATCATGGCGTTGCTTGTACTTAGCATTGGCCTTCTGCAAAATCTCATGGACCTGTTGGCAGATTTGTTGAATCCGTTCAATGAATCTGGTGGCATTTTCGGTCTCAGACTGAACATGGGAAGATTTTGTCTGTGTGGTTGCAAGAGGTAGTGCAACATCAATGGGACCCAAGGGTTGGAATCCCAGCCCCACCTGAAATGGGCTATGGCCAATGGAGCTATGAAGAGCCCTGTTGTAACTGTGTTGAACATAGGGGAGACTCTCATCCCATGTACATGCATGCTTAGAGTTGTACATGCGCAGGATGTGCACAATCATCCTATTGATGACCTCTA
>JASDQU010711372.1:2747-13345 GCA_032191745.1 Picea mariana
TCAGTGACAAAGGTTTTGTTATTGGCCTCGAATGCATGAAACTCTGTTTAAGTATGTAAAGGGATGTATTATGTGTGCAATGAGAAAACCAAGTAACATAAAGCTAGGATTGTACACTCCACTTCCTCTTCCTTCTATACCATGGGAAAGTGTATCTATGGATTTTGTGGGGGGGTTTCCTATGTCTAGAAAAGGTCATGATTACTTGTATCTAGTTGTGGATAGGTTCAACAAGATGTGTGTTCTAATTCCTTGTAAAAATCAAGTCACAACTGAACAAACAATGCAAATTTTCTTTGAAAATGTATGGGTTCATTTTGGGTTGCCTACTTCTATTATATTTAATCAAGACTCCAGGTTCATGGGAAAATTTTGGTCAAGCTTGTGGGAACTTATGGACACTAGACTAAAGAAGAGCACAACATTTCATCCAAAGACAGATGGGTGTATGGAGGTGGTGAACAGAACAGTAGTGCATTTGCTTCGAGAATATTGCAACAAACATCCTAAGCTTTGGGATGAAAATTTGTGATGTGCAACATGCGTATAATCGAGCCCAGCATTCTTCTACTCAGAGATCTCCATTTGAAACATGTTTGGATACTTGCCAAAATATCCTTTGGATTTTGTCTTTGGGAAAGACATTGCAACAGACAGACACAATGATGTGGACAGGGCTACAAAGTTCATTGAACGGATCCAGCTGATTCATCAGGCAATACATGAATAGTTGGAGAAAAGCCAAGCCAAATACAAGGAGAGACATGACATGCATCGAGTTTATCATCAGTTTAAAGTGGGAGATCTAGCCTAGTTATACATCAACAAAGAAATATTGCAAGGATAAGGTAAAAATCCAAGACCAATTCGTTATGGTCCTTTCAAAATTTTAGACAAGATTGGTTCTAATGCTTTCCGGTTATAATTGCCTCCATATATGCAAATTTATTCAGTTGTAAATGTGGAAAAAATGAGGTTGTATGAGCCTCCTATTATCGAGGATCAAGGAGAGAATGTTATGATTCCTTCCATAGAATATTTTTATCCTGAGTATATGAATGAGTTGCAGGATGACACCGTTTTGGACAAAAGAGTCTCTACTTCTCGCAAGGGTGATGTGGAGTATCTTCGAGTGGGATCGAAGGGCAAAAATTCAAGTCAGTCCAAGTGGATGGAGGCTAGAAAAGTGAGGGAACAATATCCTTACTTATTTACCAACTAATACCAAACCTTTAGTGGTACAAAATCTTCCAGGTGGGGAGGATTGATTTAGGAGGATCAAGTCCAAAAAATGCTAAAAAAAAAGTTCTTGGAATCAAACGAAACCAATTCCATTGTGTTCGTCTTGTCATGCTAATTCTGGCCATATATTTACTTCCTCAAACAAACACCGTATTCGAAAGTTATCACACTCTGATCGAATTCCCAAACAGGAAAAAGTCAACAATCAATAGGCAAAAAGTCAATGCCGACATTAGCATGACATCATGCTGACATGGCATCATCTGGAGGTGACACATGGGAGTTGACCGTACAGTGATGTGGTAGAGAAATGGCATGCTGACTGGGTAGGTGTGGTAGATGTGGTCCAATTAGTGCTTGACAAGTGTCATCATCATGGGTGAATTAAATGATGCCACATGGCCCAATCATGGGATGCCACGTGGCACCCCATCATTGTTTGTTGTTGTAAAAATATTGTAGATTCCATCGGAGTTGACCTTGTGACCTTCGGGCATGGGGGAACGTCTTATGCAGGGCTAGGATACCAACCCACCTGTGGTAGTTCTTATTACATAAGGGTTGAATTAAATATTTAAACTGGCTGTAAGGATTGGGCAGAGGTAGAAAGGGTTGGGTATAGCCCCATCCCACGGTCATGTTACAACCATACACCCACGACATAGTATCGACGTACACTCCAAAGATAAGGGTTGGACGTGAGGCCACCAGATAGGGCACCTACTACAACATGAGACCAATGGCATAACCAATGGAGAGGGTCAATCGGTGGGGGGATTATCCCGTTCGATCAGGCCCTAGGTCTTGCGAACATGCCAAAGAACTAGGAGCTAACGGGCCAGCATGCAACCCCCTTGTAGGCTGGAACTTGGCCATTTGGACCCATATGACCTAGAAAAGGGGGGCGTGCACCCAACCTATAGGGGCTAAATTTGACTTTTTGTAATAGAGTGGATATTTTTCTATAGTTTTGGCCCAGATTGGGCATTTTTGGAAATTTCTTGGCCATTTGGAGGGGGATTTGATCCCAAAAAGAGGCCAAATCTTTGTGGGAAGTCGGGCTTCAATAACTGAGCCTAAAAAATATATAAAATAGGCCATTTGAGCTTGTGAGGGTACTTTTGTATGCAGGGAATGTGAAGACCATCTTTAGCTAATGGCCCATTTCTCATGTTTTGAGGGGCATCGAGTCATGTTTTGAGAGGATATTGTTCATGCATGTATGCATCTGCACAAGGAGGTCTTGTACAATGGATCTAAAGCCTATTTGTAACAGAAAATATCCATTGTAAAGATAACTTGAGCATTAAATATCAATAAAGTGTCCCTCCACTTGGAAGCGGGCCCAGAGACATAGCCACAAATTGTTGAAATCCGCTAACAAGTTCTTTGTGTCTATTTCTCTTTTTGATTGCTGTTATCTTCTCTTATTTCCATCATGGTTAATGATGGTTGAACTATTTAATCATTAATAAGCATCAAGTTAATGTCATTTTTTTATTAATACGTTTAATTTTTGGATCATTGAGGGAGTGGTCCCCAACACAAAATATATGGTCTTTGTCATATGCAAAGTTTCCTAAGAGTTGCCTCATCTTGCCATGGCCCTGATCCAGGTGGATATCTGTGGCCACCCATCTATTCCACGGGATCGAACAATAGTTTTCCATCCTGGGATTTTTTAGATAGTTTTTCGGGTTCCAAACTTTCGGGGTCATTTTGAGGCCCTAAACGACATTTTTTGGGGATTTGGGGCCCAAGTGAATACTAAAGGCACTGACCTGGGCCATTAAAAAATCTTTCTTCTCGTGCCTTTCCAATGGTGTATCGAGTGCCCCAAATGAAGATTGTATGCAAAATGTATGCCCCCGGGAAGTTGACGTATCAACTACCCCCATCGGGGCCCACAAACCTTTTGGATTTTCATCTTCTGGGGTTAGGGTTTTGAATTTTCCTTATGTTAAAAAGGCCTTTGGAGCCTCATTGTAACAATTATATTCTTGCGAATGTGACTAGCCATCACATCTCTTCTCATAGATAAGCTGCCACCATTCTAGCGAGTCCTTCACTCTGTATTTTTACAGTCTCTGTACATTTCTTTCATTAATAGAAATCATGTATTACTGTATTTATTTGTTTTTGGAAATATTTATGTGTAGTTAATTGTAGTATCTCTTCTTTCATTTCGTTCTAAAAAATAATCGGATTAGTGGTATTAGAGTAGGCTGCTCTTGATCGTTTTTTAGTGCATGTCTTTGACGAGGTCTGACTATACAAAGTTGGGTCTCGAGCTTGTTTCTCTTTAGGACAATCACTATCGCACTCCCAAGAAACCCTACATGGTAGAAGAAAATAAAAATGACAGAGAAGATCCTTCTATTAATATATTGCTTGAGCAATCTTTGACGCGACAGAGGGACGAAATGATGGAGAAGTTTTCCCACATCCTTCAATGTCTGTCAATAACAATATACGCATCGTCATGAAGAGGACACTTTGGAAGCACCTCACCTTTCAAGGTACAAGTTAATTTTGATATTCCCATATTTGAAGGTTAGATAGATGCAGATGCCCTAGACAAATGGTTAAATATGCTAGAAGGTTATTTCTCTATTCACCATTTTTCTGACAGGGAAAAGATCACCTTCACACTCCTTAAGGATCTCCCCCATGTCAAACATTGGTGGGAAACTTACTGGGAGCAAAGCTCCATAGAGGAGTCTGGAATATATGGGGTCGAGCCCACTTGGTATTTTTTTGTGGACACGGTAAAGGAACAATATTAGCCTGTTGGAAACTGTGAGGACCAGTACATGAGATGGACGACACTGCGGCAAGAGAGGGGCCAAGCAGTGCCGGAGTTCACCAATACATTTCATTCCTTGCACACCAAGTTGGGTATCAAAGACTCCAAGTGACATTTGGTTCTGAAATACCGCGGGCTCTACATAGATACATCCAACCTAAAATGGATTTTCTAGATATCTCATCACTCGTTGATGTGTATCAATATGTTGTTAAAATTGAGAAGAAATTTAGGCACTAGAAAAAACAAGAGTTCAGTTCTGCAAATCCGCAACAACCAAAGTATGAGAAATATGGCCCTAACAAACAAATTCCTAAAAATCAGTCTAAGCCATAGGAAAATAAGGGTCACGGGAAGATGAAGAAGGACACTGGAAAATGGTGCGATTTCCACAAAAAAACCCTGGCACGACACCGATGAATGTCACTCAAAATAGTCATCGGTGGCTGAGATCAAAGACTAGGATACAAACCCTGATTCAGAATCTGATTCTGAAAATACCAGTAAAAGATAGATCATCGACGCATACCCCACTTCTATTTTCGTGATTGCAACAATTCAACCAGAAGAACCAACATATCCTAAAGAATGGGAGCTCCTTTTTCATTCACAGATGTGGGTGAAGGGGGCCCTACTACATTTTATTATTGATAGTGGAAGCCAGAAGAACCTCATCTTAGTATAGGTCGTCAAATAGTTGGGATTGTCGAAAACACCACACCCGCAACCATACAACATCGGGAGGCTTCTCTAGGGATGAGATCTTCATGTCAAGCAAGAATCTCGATTGTCATACGACATCTACCCTTTCAAGGATGAGGTATTATGTGATGTTTCCCCATTGGATGTCTGTGATGTTCTCTTGGGCCAACCATATATGTGGAAGTTCCATGCTATCTATGAGTCTCGACCCCATAGTGTCATTGTTACTCTGGGGGTCATCTCTACAGAATACCAAAGGTAGTTACAACTACTATCCCACGTAAATAATGCCACAAGGTAGTATCTCATACTACAAAATTCAGCTTCTTCACAATCTGTTCAAAAGGTGAACAGAAGGATACTACAACCACTACAGCCTCGGCCCAAGAACCTTCTATCCAACAGAAGTGGGTTGACAAGACTACAATGAAGAGAAAATATTCCTTCACCACATAGACATCTCATGCAGCCCAAACGGTTGAACAGATTCAGCCCTGCCAACAAAAGGTTCATGACATCCTTCCACAAACCAAGAAACACAACGTCTCCAACAAGGCAGGCAGCTCACCAAGATTCAGATTCACTAAACACTTCCCCCACTCCCCCAAGAACTCAACACAATGGAGACCATTGCTTCCTAAGGAGGGAGGATTGATCTAGGTGGATATCAATGGCCACCCACCTATTCCATGGGCTTGGAAAACAGTTTTCCATCTTGGCAGTTGTTCGACAGTTTTTCGGGTTCCAAACTTTTGGGGTGTTTTGAGGCCCTAAATGATGTTTTTTGGGGATTTGGGGCCTAGGTGATTTCCAAAAGTATTAAACTAGGCTAGTAAAAAATCGTTCTTCTCGATTAGACCTTTCCAACGGTGTATCGAGTGCCCAAATGAAGATCGTATGAACAATTTACACCCTCGGGAAGTTGACATATCAACTACCCCATCGGGGCCCATAAACCTTTTGGCTTTTCATCTTCTAGGGTTAGGGTTTTGGATTTTCCTTATGCTAAAAATTCCTTTGGAGCCTCATTGTAACAATCATCTTCTTGCGAATGCAAGTATCCTTCACATTGCTTCTCAGAGATAAGATGCCACCATTCTAGTGAGTCCTTCACTCTGTATTTTTACTGTCTTTGTACATTTCTTTCATTAATATAAATTGTGTATTACTGTATTTCTCTATTTCTGGCTATATTTATGTGTATTTCATTGTAGTATCTTCGCTTTCATTTCATTCTAAAAAATAATTTGGAATGCAAGTATCCATCACATCTCTTCTCAGAGATAAGATGCCACCATTCTAGCAAGTTCTTCACTCTATATTTTTACAGTCTCTGTACATTTATTTCATTAATAGAAATTGTGTATTACTGTATTTCTTTGTTTCTGACAATCTTTATGTGTAGTTAATTGTAGTATCTATTCTTTCATTTGATTCTAAAAAATAATTTGGATCAGGCCCCAAATTACACTTTAGTGGACAATCAATTTCCTTGTGTGTAGTTTTCCATTCCCTCCAGGGATGGAGGGGGGAGGAATCCTTCCAAAAATTTTCCACTCGGAGGTTTCCATTATGTTGCATAAAAGGGTGGATGTCTTGCATAATTTCCTTTTATTGGAGTGGCTACAATTGCTGCCATGAGTGCAACCAAAAGAGTGCTTCTTGTCCATCTCTAATTTCCTAGAATGCATGTTCTTGAACTAAAGTGCAATTTTTCCATACTACATTCCAGATTAGGGAGCCATTGAGTTTATCAATCAACTTGATGAACTTCATTACTCTATTCCTCAAGTGCACTTTCATCTCCATCATTTGGACCATAGGCTATTTGGATGCTTTAACCATATCCACCATATCTTGGTACTCATTACCTCGTTTAGGAGGAAAGGGTCCCATAATCCCAAACCACCTAATAAATTTAGTTTACATACAGTCTCCCATTTTACTAAGGTCCACTTCTGACTTTCACTCTTTCCTTTCCAAAGGAAATTTATTTGGATGTTACATATATTCCTAAGAATTTATTTTGGGGTGCCGAGTGCAAAAAAATATAAACAAGAATGGATTGAAGCATCGATTTGAGCACTATATGACCCGTCAGAATGAAAGAGAGGAAAGTCCAGGAGCTATGATGATGATTCAAAGACATGATGAGGGTTTCCCAAGATCTCTTGTGAAGATATTTTTTTATGAGGCGGAGGCCTAGATATTTGGAAGGAAGGGAGTTCCATGAGAAGACAATAATGTGAACTATATGGGTATATATGGCTAAGAGGGTATTGAAGAAGAAGATTTTGGATTTGTTAGTATTGATAGAGGTGCCCGAGGCCTCACTAAAATCATTTAGGACATTTTTTATTTTGAGGTATTCCCTAGCTATAGGTGATCCCATCATCATGGTATCATCCACAAATTGGCTGTGAGGAACAAGAGGTTGAATGCCATGTAGGGGAAGGCCTTGGAGAGAGCCATCTATGATGGATTCCTTTATGTATTGGTTTAGACCTTCTTCCATGATGAAGAAAAGGAAGGGGGAGAGAGGATTCCTTTGATGGAGCCTCTACAAGGGGAGAACGTTTTGGAGGGGACCCCATTGGCTAAAATAGAGAAGAAATCCAAATAGGTGAGGTTAAGTATCTAGCTAACCCATTCACTGTTGAATAAACAAGTTAGAAGAAGGGATTTCATGTATTTTTAGTTGAGCTTATCAAAATATTTAGAGATATATAATTTAATTATCATACCAGGGGTGCAAGTAAATCTGTATGAGTGTATTACCTCATGATCCAGGATTACACTATCCAAGATTTGACTCCCCTCCACATATCCATTTTGTTTGTTAGAAATGATAAAGGGGAGAAGGGGTTTGAGTCTTAGAGCCATTACCTTGGTGAAAATATTATAAATGACGTTTCATAGAGATATCGATCAGAACTTATTCGGATGAGTGAACCATTCCTCCTTAGGGAAAATAGTGAATAAAGTGGCATTGTGTACGAGAATAACTCCACGGGAGGTGCATGAATCCTCGACTATGTTCCAGACTTATTCTTGGACAATGTGCCAATAGTGGTGAAAGAGATCCATAGTGAAACCATCTGGTCCTAGGGATTTTCTTACTGACATTTAATTAATTGCTTGATTGACCTCCGTGATTGAGATTGGTCTAAGAAGCACCACATTTTGTTCATCCGTGATCAATGAGGGGATGTGTTGAGTTATTTTTCTAATTGGAAATTATCTTTCTTGATAGAGTTCTATTAGTATTTCTTTGTATAACTTGATAAGTTTCCTCTCCATACCCTCATGATCAATTATTTTTTGTCCCTGATCATTTTCCATCCTGGTGATATGGTTAATGTGCTGACAGTGGAACATAGATTTGTGGAAGAATTTATAATTTTCTCACTTTCCTTAAGCCATTGCACTCTATATTTTTGACACCAAATGATTTTTTCCTGTGCATATCTTTCATCTAACTATATTTTTAACTATCTCTCCTCATCCTAAAGGGGTTCGAAGTTTCCGTCAGTGATAAGTTGTCTCTTTATCTCTTGTATGTGTTGTTCTAAGTCTTTCTGGGCTTGAAATATATGGCCAAATACCTTTTTGTTCCACTCTCTCATATGCTACTTAATTTTTTTTTTTAATTTTGTTGGAATCTATACATGAGGGTTCCATGAGATATAGTTGCATCCACCCACCTATTTTGAACATTTTTTGAAAATATGTATTAGATAACCAGAAATTTTGAAACCTTAATGGTTTTCTTCTTGGGGAGCTAACAAATTTGATCCATAATTGAATAAGCCAGTGGTCTGATTTTGATTGTGGGATGATATTAGCCTCCGTGAGAAGGCCATCCAACATTAGTGGTTCTGAAATGAGAAATTGGTCAGGCTTGCATGCTACTTGATTAGATATAGATCGTTCATTTGACTAGGTGTGTACTCCATTGATTTTATCCATATTGATTATATGGAGAGTGTCAATAACCTTTTGGAAGCTCTCATTTTCATTGTCCACTCTTCTAGTGCCACCACACTTTTATTCAAAATATATAACTATGTTGAATTCCCCTCCTAATATCCATCACCTATCCCCAATGAGTTCTCCTAGAGCTATAAGGATGTTGATAAAATATTCTTTCTCCTCATGTTCTTGCATCCCATAAACATTGGTGATAACACCTTCTTTGTCTGACCCTATTTCTTTAGATGAAGTAGTTATGGCTCACCTAGTAGAATATAATTTTTCAAGAATAAATTTAGTGGGGTTCCATAGGATAGCAATCCTCCCCTATTTCTCCTCTTCAATTATTATATGCATAATTACTCTGCTTCCAACATTGGGAAAGGATGTTTTTTGTCGCTTCATCTGCACAATTTGTTTCTTGTAACAATAGGATATCTGGATTTTCTACTATTATATTGTTTCGAAGAACCTTATGATTGGTTCTTCCATTAAGGGCTCTAACATTCCATGTGAAAATATTCATGCGAATATGGGGGAGGGGAGAGAAATAATTCCTCAATGACATTCAAAATCTGTCCAAAATTGATCATATAACTATCGACTACACATATTAACTAATGGGTGGACTTTATTCCTCTCCTTTTCTCCTCTTTTGATGTTTTGTGGGTCTCCATCCTCGGATATGGATGGATTCCAATCCCTCCTAATATGGAGGTGGCCCCTGTCATGGAGTTAAGGTAGACTTTTTGAACCTTCCTAAGCTTCTTAGGGGGAAGGGATTGCGGTTCTTTCTTGCGATAGGATTCTTCTATCCATTCCAAATTGATTTTTGCCAACTCCTTTTCATCCAAATCCATTTCCATATTCCCCCCATATTCCATGATTTGATCATCTTCCAGATATTTTGTGTTCCTTGAGGGGTTGATCTGCTCCAAGATGGGCTCTGGGATTTCTTTGGCTTTTCCATGATTATTATCCTTGCTGGATTGTAGGGGAATGTCATCAAATTTATGGGAGTCCTAAATATGATTCATGATATCAAAAGAGTTTCTCATTGATGGAGGCTTGGATGAACCAGGGGTAGGTTTTTTCTAGACCTGGTGTTGTTTCCCATGCAATTGGATGAAGCCATCTTTGGTTTTTTCTAGAGGAACCATTGTTGAACCTGGGGAGGCATTGAGAGGGAAGTCCCTGAAAAAGTGGCCATGCTTATGGCATTTTCATTTTCAACGTCTAAAAGGAATATGATCATAATGGATAGTTTGAATCCATTCCCCATCTTGATATTATAAGCTTATAAAACCTTGTAGAGGCTTAGAAATATTCATATAAACAAACATTTTTGCATAAGAGGTATACCAACATTGAAGATTCACCTCCACTTTCTTGACATAAATTCTTAAATTATTTTCAATTCCAACTAGGATTTCTCCAAGACAAAACTCTTGTGGTAGAGATTAAAGTCTGATACACATGAGACCATATGTGAAATATTATTTTTTGGGGCTTGAACGCTCTGTCCAATATCTGAGATAGAGACCGTTTGAGTTGAAAAAATAGGGCCCATTCTAGAAGATATAGTTTTTGTCTTAGAGATTGTGGAAGATTGTAGTAAAGAAACCCTTGGAGCCTAACTGGAGGTCATAATGGCCTTTGGGTTTCCACCAAATATTTATCTATCTAATTAGATTTCTTTCTGACATCCATAGCCTAATAAATTTGTCAATTAGGGCATGATCCTTCATGTATTGTGTTTTCTCTCCTAGTCTTATTCAACTGAATACATACCTTGGTGACACAGAGGCCCGAGGAATGCATTTTCCTAGTTCCCACACCTGAGTCACTTTTGGATGGGAATTTTAAGCTTCTACCT
>JASDQU010711372.1:42258-62619 GCA_032191745.1 Picea mariana
TACACAGGTGCTGTCTGATGCGCTACCACTCGAAGGGGTACCAACAGGGGTTACAAGGGTGGCCAACAGATGTGCTCTTAAGAACCACTTGTATTTCCTACGTGTATGAATCCCTCAACCGTGGGTTTATGTGTGTAACGATAGATCTCTATGGATTAAAGACACCAGAATACGTCTCTACCCTAAAAAAAAAATACCCACAATTTCTGCCAAGGAAAGTGATCTGATACCACTTGCAAGATACCAGATATAATGAATACGCAGAACAAAAATAAAATGCTAGAAATGGCAGAATAACAGTAATATAACCAGCATAATCTCCATAATAACACATAAATAATATGAGAACAACAACTGAAATAGCACTTTGATTCAGAAAGCAATGTTCACAAGCCTCTTCGAGGGGGCAACCTCCAGTTGAGTAGTGCTCTGTTACGATAATCTCCAAGATAGGGTTTTCAGACCCTTGACCCTTATTTATACTAAATATGTCTATTAAGAGAAGCATCTAGAGGAAGATCCTTCTAGAAGCAGAAGCTTCTATTAGGTCTTCTTACATCTGCCTTATTCTATTTTATTGAAAGGACTTATTAATATTGACCTTTATTACATCTGAATACATTGATCTACCTATGTGCAGGTTAGGACCTTAACAGACGACTGATAGGGGAAGTATGGAGTGCCATGCAATAAATGCACGTCGCTTCCACCACTTGGCCTATTCAATTCAAAGTACGAGACATCCCAACAAGCACTACATTCACCAATCAATTAAACCATGTATTCATGCCAAACCATTGTTAAATCTGCGACGATATCCATTGCACAATGTGCCACCTGTTGACGATTAAATTCACAATGAAGTTTTTCCCACGAAGTTTTGATAAAGTATGTTATTATAAAAGATAAATAATACTAGTAGGTGGGACCCCCTTGTATATTGAAGATCAAGTCTAGTTCTTATTTGATTTTATGCTACTGTTCGACATTGCTTTCATGGTTGACAATATCTTGTTTTATTGGATAATGGATCAGGCATATTATACATGGCTCCCTTGTTGTTCCAAGCTCAAGTTTTATACCGATGTTTTTCATGTTTATCATTTTTCTCTGTTCTTGGATCTATTACTTGTGACACCTACAACAAACATATGTTTGTAACAACAAATGAAAGAAAATTAAAAGGATATTAAGCAATGTGAACCCAAATTAAAAGGAGAAACTATTCTATGCTAACATGCTATACTATATGCATTAAAAATATTGTGGCAAATCCTAGCTAACATATGATAGCCATGCGATTTATTGAGGTTGTATAGAACATAGTTGACATGCATTTCTGTATAGTGGAGATGGTAATATGTGATGTGGGTGGTGCTCTTGGAAATTAAAGGTTGTTGGTCTCAATGCATGGTTCAAAGTGGATGATTTGTTTGATTAGTAGCTGGCGTGTACTAAGAATTGAATGAACTTGAAGTGTGGAGGTGATGTGCATTTATTGCACATCACCTTTACTCCTTCCATTGGCTGCCACCCTAGTTGGGTTATTGTTCAAACATTGTTGCTGTGGTTATGCTCTGATTTCTTAGCAGAGAGGATAGAAGCAGAAGCATACTAAGGTTTTCTCTTTGAGTTTGTGTTGATATAGTTCAGTTTTCATTCATTCATTATTCATCACAAGACTAATTTTCTTTTATGATAGCAGGGTCTTATTGTAGAAACAATATTCAGGGCTAAATTGCATCATTCATACACTTGTTTTTCAGAGGTGTTGATCTATCTTTGCTAGTTTGTGTAGACTTGTTTGTTTGTGAATCAATTTTCATGACTGACAAAGGCTATTGTGTAGAGTCCAATGGGAAACAATATGTTGCAAGCTAATCCAAATTTTAGAGTTCAATTTTGGTTTTCTGTTAGAGGTCCTTTTGTATGTTCCATCGGGGATGTCTAAGTTTGACTTTGGTCCAAAATTTCTGCATGAGATTTTGTAAAGAAAATGACTCTTTGGTGAATTTGAATGAAATAAAGAATTTCTTTATGTCTCATCTATCTTGATTATTATCTTGGTGATTATATATCTTTGCATTTATTTCAACAATTGATATGTTCAGAAAATTACATAAAAATTAAATTTCCAGCAAGCTTTCTGTTGATAAAAGACTAGCCTAAGCACTCGTAATTAATACTTGTGAGTTAGGATGTTATTTTTGTTGGCTATAAACATAGGGTGATATTCCCATCTACTTTTATCTAGCCATGTAGAGTTTGAAAATGCTTGAGTAAGATTATTTTATATCTTTTCCTCAACATTTATTTGGCGACCATACTGGGGAGATCTTCAATATCTCTCCGGTTAATTTTTATACTCAATTTTCATCGATACATCTTTGTTTTCTGATATTGATTCTTTGACTGGTTTATTATTAATGATTGTTCCTGTTGCAAGGAAACCCAATATTGAGCCCGAACTTCAAGATCAGACCAACATTGTTTTGAATATGTTTAATACCATCTTAGACACTGCCAACACCCGTGCTGAGATTAACCATTCTTGGGAAGCAATTGAAGATGTAGACAACCCAGAAATCAGAAGTAACCTTTCCTTTTCTCCAATTTTGGCCTTTCTTTCATGTCCTTAGATTCTTGTGCTTCTAGAAGAAGAAGAGGTTTGTCACCTGAAATCAATCCTATTGCTGAAATAGGAAGGAGAAACATTGTGTTATTTTCCCAACATAGTTCTCTAAGGAGAACTTTATCTGATTCATCCAGTTTGTCTTTCTTTCCCTCACCTATTATCCACAGGATGATATCTAGTGGAGGCTCTAGTGGCACTGGAAGTGCTCCATATTCTCAATATTCATCATCATCAGTGATTGGTAGCTTCCATAACCACCATATCCCTATACAATCTACCACAAACCCCACTAAATTCATTAAAAAGTATGGGATTTTTCATTTTGAAGAATATGCCACAACCACACCATGGCATGTGTCCTCTCCTCTTAACCTAACACCTACTACTAGTCCACTTCCGAATTTTAAAGATCACTTGCCTAATTTTTCAAGAAATAACATTGTCAGTACAAACAAACACCTAGTGGCATTTTCTAATGCTTGTCATAGCATAGGGGCCAACAACAATGACACTTACATGTGCTTATTCATCAATTCCTTGGAAGGAAAGGTTGCAACCAACTTATTTGACCTTCCTCCTAAGATTCTGTCTACTTGGGAGGAATTAATCTATTGGTTCCGATCCACTTATGGGAAATCCAAAAGCCCCGCCGAGAAGTTAAGGGAATACAATAATGTCACCTATAAGGATGGTGAGACCATCAAGTCTTTCAACTTGAATTTCACCAAGTTGTACAATCAAATCCTTGAACTCATCCACCCTTAGAACCAAGTTGCTTTGCATTACTACAATGCATTTCCTTCTCCCTACCATCATAGGCTTGAGAAAAAATCCATTGATAATCTCAGTTCCTCTCTGCATACTTACTCAGAGTATGAAGAACAACTTGAACGAACTGGTCTTCCCTAGGGAGAATCAATTAGTTAGACAAACATGTCCACCCTCTTACAACTAGTACAAGATATGAAGAATCACATGATAGCTTTTGAGCGAAAGGGAATAGTCTCCCCTCTCACCCTTGGAGCTTCATCCTCTTCTACACCCCCCTTTAGAAATCTAGTTGAGAACAATTTTCATCCTAAATCTATCCTGCCTCAGAGTTGGTGTAAATTTTGCAAAGAACACCATGAGGAAAGAATGTGTGAGGTAAATAAGAGTGTGAGAGATAAGATCTTTGGTAAAGTACCAGAAGCTACTATCATTGTCCTAGACTTTATAGAGCCAGAGGATGTCATCATCATCAACATTAGGAACAAAGCCTATGCTCCCAAGGGAAAATTTTATTCTCCCCACAGTTCTTCTACCTCGAGATCATTATCACCCGCTACTACTCCCTAGGTTCCTAAAGTTTCTATGAGTCAAAGAATCACTCCCTCTCTCCCCTCTTCCAAATACAATATCTTGAATCAATTGGCCAACATCAAAGCAGATACAACTCTCCTAAACATGGTTGTCGTCCCTGGAAAACAGATGCATCTGAAACATTTCATGGAAGGAAAAGCCTTCGTGGTAGCCAATATTTATGAAGAGGTAAACAAAGAGGATTATTCTATAAATAAAGTAGGTGTACATAACTTTAGATACCCTGTAAAAAATCCCCCTTTGGATACAATTTCCCATTGTTTTCTTATTGATGGCGGTTCGAGCCCAAGTGTGATGTCGAATATTATTATGGAAGAGATGGGCTTGTCTTATACATATGAAAATACCAGAAGCATGCTATCCTATAATAATCTATAACAAAATACCATAGGTGAGATTAAATACCTGACTTTAGTTTTGTGCGCTCATCCTGAGATAAGGAAAACCCTCAACATTCAGGTAATTGATATGTCTGTAAGAAATTATTCAATTAATTTGGGAAGAGATTGGAAAGCATTAACAGGTGGATACCTCTCACTCGATGGAACACATTTATCTGTTCTTCGGAATGAAAAAAATGTTATAGTTCTTAGAGAAGGAAGGATATCACCTTACATAGAAAGTGTTCCACAACCTAATGTAAACTATCTCGAAGAGGACTTAGGAGCGTATTCCATCTTTGTTGTGGAGGATAATATTCCTTTGGAACAAATCAATTTAGATGATGGCATGTGGCACATGCACTTTTATGGTTCATGCTCTAATGAAGGTAATGGAGTTGGTATTGTCTTGATTTCTCCTGTAGGAAAAATTCATAAATTTTCTTATAGGTTAGAGTTTTCTTGCACAAACAACGTCATTGAATTTGAAACTCTATTATTAGGTATTGAAAACACCTATAATATTGGTTGTGGCCACCTTTCAGTTTTTGGGGATTTTGAGCTTGTTATTAACCTTGTATGTAAGATTTATTCCCCTAGAAACAAGTTGATGAAATGATACACCCAAATTGTTTGGGAACTTATCTCGAACCTATTATATTTCAATATCACTCACGTAAAGAGGGAACTAAACTCAATGGATGGTCGGTTAGCTGTTTTTGTAGCTTTTCCTACTCGGTAACTTCTGCTACACATACCTTATTGTACCTTCCAATCTCTGTATCATCCACATATGCCTGACAATATAGAATCTTGGCAGGTCTTCCCTAATAATGAGAGCATTTGTGTTTTTATCCAAAATGAACCTTTTAAGCCTAAGGAAATTATATCCATAGAAGATAACAAGATTCCTAAAGGCTTGACTCCTCTAGAGAGTTCATTTTCTTTGAGTGATGTAGGAAACAAGGAGAAATAGAAAGAAGAGGAGTCGAAAAGGAAGGTGGGTGAAACCATATCCTTGAACATTGGGACACCTGAGACTCCAAAGAATGTTAAAATTGTTGGGTGTGTGTTATATTCTTTGCATGTGTGTGTGTGGGGGTGCGTCAGATACGACAACTACGTCTGACGATCCCTTCACCTAGGGCTCTGCCGTGTGCACCGGGTGCTTTCCTAGGGGGGTCCCAGAGAGGGGTAGGTATGCCCCCCCTGGTTACGCGCAACGTTCAGGGCAACGCCCCAAAATTTTTTTTTGGGGTGGTTTTTGCTATTTTTAGTGGATTTTGCTATTTTTAGTTGATTCGTAAATTAATCCCGGATTAAGGGATTAGGGTTTTGGTATCTACGGAATACCTAAAAAAATTGTATATATTGTATGGTGAATGGTGAAATTCGATATAATGAAAATAAGAAAGGTTTTCCCGATTGAGGGTTTCCGGTAAAAATCTCTGTGTACTCTGTGTATGAGCCATTAATTAATTTCTGTATTGCTTAAGAATCTATATGCATTTCTTTACTTCGCAGGTTTAAAACTTACAAAAATAGGTGCCAAATGTTTGGATAAAGAGAGAGCGAAGTTTGCCAAGCTGCTTGGTGAATTTCAAGATGTTTTTTCTTGGTCTTATGAGGATCTTCGTGGTTTTGATACTGGTCTTATACAACATGCCATCCCCATTCAGGAAGCAATAAAACTAGTCAGGTGTAAAAAAAGACCTATTAACCCTGCACTAGAATAAACTATTCGAAAGGAGTTGGAAAAACTCTTGAAGGATGGAATCATCTTTCTGGTAAAGTATTCTGAATGCGTTTCAAATCTAGTTCCTGTTCGGAAAACAACTGGTCAAATCAGATGATGTGTTTATTTTCATGCATTAAAATGAGCTAGCATAAAATACCACTTCCCTCTTCCTAACATGGAAATAATTTTACAACAAGTTGCAGGGCCACAAATGATGTCCTTACTTGATGGTTTTTCTGATTACAATCAAATCAAGGTAAAAAGGGTAGATAAATATAAAACCACCTTTATTACTCGATGGGGTACCTTTTCTTATGAACATATTCCTTTTGGTTTATTTAATGCAGGTGCCACCTTTCAAAGAGCTATTCAATTATCTTTTGACGATTTGATCGGTAAGATMATTCAGATCTACCTTGATGACTTAACAGTATACTCTAAAATCCGATCAGATCATTTTGGTCATTTGAGAAAAGTTCTCATGTGATGTAGGAAATTCGACATTTCTCTAAATCCTTCCAAGTCAATTTTTGGTGTTACCRAGGGAAAACTCCTGGGACACATCGTCTCTGATTCAGGCATACGAATTGATCTTGAAAGGATTGCTGCTATCCTTAATCTTCCTACTCCCACTTCCAAGAAAGAAGTTCAAGCTTTTATGGGGGTTATTAACTTTGTTCGTAGGTTTGTCCTAGATTTTGCTATGATGGTCAAACCAATTCATAATCTTCTTAAGAAAGATCATTCTTTTCCTTGGACATACGATGCCAAAAATGATTTTGAAGGGATTAATAAAGCAATCAGTTCCGCATTGGTTTTGGCGAATCTGGATTTTGAGAAGGAATTCATGATATATACTAATTCTACTGAGGAGGTAGTTTCTGCTATCCTCATGCAAAATGATGACAACGAGAATGAAAAAATGATGGCTTACATGAGTCAAAGTTTGTATGATGATGAATTTAAATATTATTTTATTGGGAAACATGATTTCTCTCTTGTTAAGGCCATTGAAAATTTTCACCACTACATCTTAGGTAAGCATACGTTGGTAAATGTCCCTTTAACTATTGTCAATTTTTTCCTCTCACAGACTTATCTTTCAGGAAAACTTGCACATTGGCTTGCCAAGATCCAAGAGGATGATTTGAATATCATAACTTCTACCACTATCAAGGGACATGACCTAGCCCTTCACTTGGCTCAGCATGCTGAGAATGGTGAAGAAATTGATGAAGAAGATAGTTCCCTTTCCTCCCTCTTTTACATTAACGAACAGATCCTCCTTGTGTCTGAACATCCTTGGTACAAGAATTTGGTTTATTATTTACAGAACCAAATATTTCCAGACAACTTAGACACTCATCAAAGGAGAAGACTCCATCTTGAATCTGCAAAATATGTCATTATAGGAGACCTTTTATTTTGAAGATCTATAGATGGTGTGTTTCTTCGCTGTGTAAACAATGAAGATGCACAAAAATTGTTGCAAGAAGCTCATGGTTCATCAAATTATGTCATTCATGTAGGAGGTCATTTTTCTTCTAAAACCACTGCTTTCAAAATTATTAGAAAATGATACTATTGGCCTTCAATATTTCGTGATTCTTATGTTTTTTCGAGGTCTTATGACAAGTGCCAAAAAATTTCTGGGAAAGAACGCCTTTCAGCCATGCATTGCAACCTGTCCTTCCAGACTTTCCTTTTTCAAAGTGGGGATTGGATTTTATTGCTCCTATTAATCCCCCTTCTTCAGCCAAACAAGTTTTTATTTTGACAACCACACTCTATTTTACAAAATGGGCTGAAGTTGTCCCACTTAAGCATTCCACAGATGATCATGTAATTTATCACCTTGAAAATAATATTTTTTCCAGATTTGGTCTTCCATTAGAAATTATTACAGACAATGGCCCCACTTTCATTTTTGCTAAGCTGACTCAATTTATAGCCAAGTTGGTGGTTAAACATTTCACCTCCTCAGCTTATTACCCCCAAGGAAATGGGTAGGCCGAATCTACCAACAAAAATCTGGTAAGAATCATCAAAAGGCTCATCGAAGATAAGCCTCGTCAGTGGCATACTCTCCTCAAATATGCCCTCTGGGAATATCGAACCACTGCCAAGGTAAGCACTTGTTTTACTCCTTTTTATCTTGTTTATGGTCAAGAAGCCCTATTGCCAACAGAGTTGGAACTTTCTTCCTTAAGGTTGATGCTATAGATCAAAGAGTTAAATTCTTCAGATGTTTCTCAAAGGATAAATGCACTACTAGATTTGGAATAACAAAGGATGTTTTCCTTGGATAATATTAAAAGGAGGCAACAAGATGTTAAGAAGTATTTCAACAAGAGTGTCAATACTGTCAAGTTCAAGTTAAATGAAAAAGTCTTGCTATGGGATTCAACTCACGCTGTTAAGGGAAGACATTCAAAATTTCAGAAATTATGGTTGGGTCCTTTCAAGATCACTTTTGTCTTAGGTACCAATTCTTACATTCTAAAAGACTTACATGAGCGATTGTTTTCCTACAACACTAATGGTTCTCACTTAAAGAATTACGTGGAATCAACTTGAAAATATCTAACACTGTCTGGATTTTTTGTATTTTACTAATATAGCTCTATTTTCAGTTTTCACTATTTTTCCTTTCCTGCTTACAGTAGTTGATTTCTATTTTCTATTTTAAGCATTTCCTATTGTTTTTACTTTTCTGTCACTTTATTTCTGCTATTTTAATTTTCTACAATTTTATTCTGTTGGATTTCGCTTTTTTTCATTTTTTAGTTTAGTTGAGAATAAGATGTTGGATCAGTTATGCCACAGTGACACTCCTGGGAGATATTGTTAGTCAATAAAAATCAAGATTATTATGATGTTTTTCCTAAGGACACACTTGAATTTGTTGTCTACTTTCACTGCTATCTTATAAAGAGATTCGTTATCTCCCGCTTCTTTGATGCAGGAGCATCGCCAATGTCAAGTGAGCGTGGGGAAAGCGCAATACATTTTAGACACATGATAAATTATTTAAAAACTTTTGAAGATAGATGCCCAAAACATAAATGTAACAGTTAAAGAGAGGCATACTTATAGATTGTAATCAGACCTTGAGCGACTCGCTCTTGTCTGAAGGACTAATAAGGCATTTATGTTAGTAGGTAGCTTTGAATTCTCAGATTAGACAGTTTTAGGAGGGGAGGGAAAACGGATATAGACACCCTCATTGTAATATTGTAGTAGGAGAAGTGAAGAACATTACCAGGAGAAGAGCATACAGAGCTAGAACAAAGAAACTGTAATTGAAAAACACCCATGTACAGAGATTGAGTTAATAGAAGAAGTCTTAATTCAGATTCATGGCATTGTATTTGTTTCTTGTATGTGTATGCTGAATGGTATGTTCATAATTTTACTCTTTCTGTTATACATTTTCTTTCTATGCGGTGTATGGATGATTTCTTGTTAAATGTTTGAAGTCTGAGAGAGAAAGAGTTAGGAAATGAGTTTCAATTGTTTCTCTATCTGAGCGAGGGTTCCTGCAAAGAGTGCAGTTGAATTGTCCACAAAGAGTGCGTTGAAAAAAGGGTTCAGAGGTCTTATCTATGAAGGCTCAGATAAGTTAGCTCTTGTTCTCATTTCCTCAAAAGTGCAGTTAGGCCTAGGAGTCATGCAATGTGTGCACAGACCAAGCTTGAATCCAGGGTTTGAAACCCTAGAAACTATTGAAGGACTGCCACTGCAAGGAGTGCGTGGAGTTAAAGGAGTTCAACACTGAAGTGATTGAGGGTTGCCGCAAGGAATGCGTGCAGGAGTTTCTTGAAAGGCTTGAAGTCGTGGAAGACCTCAGAAAGATTCGAACCTACTAAGTTGTCGAAGGGAAGAGACAAATGGTCAAAATTCTTCATAGAAGAATTACGAAATCCCGCCAGCCGTCCGATCTAATAGAGAAGCAAGGAAGCTAGGACTGTTTCCATAGTTTCAAGATCAGGAGATTGGGAGCCATTGAATCCTCACCTAGTTACTAATTAGCCGTAGGATCTAACAGGATTTTCACGAGGGTTAAACTCTCATAGGCAAAGTGAAGGTCCCGAAAGGCATCGGGATATCGGAACTTCAGAATTTAGGATATCGGAAGTCTAGAGGACAGGAGATCGGGTCACTTCATAGTGAAAACCCTGATCTTGATCTAGACCGTCCATCTATTGGGACACATGGCAGAGATCAAACACCCTTCAGTATTTTTACTACTGGGGTTTTAAGTTGACAGAGAAACTGTGACATCAGGGAATCGCAAGTCGTGAAATCCCGAGACTGAATCAGGACCGTCCGTCAGTAAGACAGGTGGTGACGATCAAGAACCCGTCGGCATTTCGCATGTCAGATTTTCGGGATTCAGGAGGACAGGAGGACATCGGCATTTGACTTCATGAAATGAAAATGATCGAGGACCGTCCATCGGTTGTGACACATGGTGGATATTGGAAGCCATCGGCATTTCAGGATTCAACATTTCGCGAATCCTGAAGACAGGAAGCACACACATTTCAGAACTACAAAGTCCGAAACCCCCATAAGGTGGAAATATCCAGTGTGGGGCCAGCTAACGTCATTTCAGCATATAAGAGGTCAGGAATCGAAACTTCGGGAGTTCCAAGGGAAAGAACCCATAAGCATTTTAGTTCCCAAAACCGCGAAGAGATGAGGATCATCCATCTCTAGGGGATGCGTGGCAACAATCTAGGTCTTCGAAGGAAAACCTCAGAAGGGAAACCATTTTTGGAAATCGAGATTCGGAGGATCGGGAATCCTGAGGACAAAGGGTCCATGCGTTTCAGCATTTGAAAGCCCAAAATTGTGAAAGACTTAGGACTGCGATCATATGGAATAGTGGTCACATGGACCAAAAGGTAGCCATAGGGACTAACCACTGTTAGATTCGTTTCGGTATATCGGCATATCAGAGATCGGGGGATTGAGAAGGTTGAGGTTCTCGACAACGGGGATCGCAAAACCTCGAAACCCAAAATTTCAGTCGGGAAGAGACCAGGTATGCGCAGAAGCTGTGACAGCGGAAAAGGGAGGACCTGTGAATTGGGTTTTTAACAGAGATTCTAGTGAGGAATTGAAAGAGCCACTTCTGCTTGAAGGTGAAGTTAGAATGATCCGTTAAGAGCGGGAGGTCAGCGCAGAGGCTTTGCCGAGGCAGAGGTGACGTCTATGTCAGGTTGGGTATCAGAGCCCAAAAAGGGTTCTTTTTTTTTCTGTAGCAAGGAAAAGGAA
This sequence comes from Picea mariana, assembly GCA_032191745.1. NCBI lineage: Eukaryota > Viridiplantae > Streptophyta > Pinopsida > Pinales > Pinaceae > Picea > Picea mariana. Next base: position 53,657 of record JASDQU010711372.1, read on the forward strand.
AATTCACCATGCCGCCAAGAAGAAGGGACATGCAAACACCCGATCCACCAGAGGAAAGGGAAATACCAAGAAGAAGAGGTAGGTAGATGCCTGACCCATCCATGGCAAGAGAAATGTGTGATTTACATGCCAGACTTGAGGACATGGAGACAACATAGAGACGCACAGTTGGTATTGGGGATCTTAGTGATTCTGAAAGTGAAAATGAAGTTGAACATGAAGAAGAAGAAGTTTTAGTGGAAGATGCCACAAATGAACGCTTGATTAGAGCTGTCGCAAGGATGGGTGCCAGGGCAAAAATGGACATCCCAGTTTATGAAGGAAACCTGGATGTTGAAGAGCTTCTAGACTGGATTAGAGCTCTGGACACTTATTTAGACTATGAATATTTAGAGGAAGACAAGAAGGTCAGACATGCCGTCACAAGGTTGAAGGGACATGCAACATTGTGGTGGGATGAACTACAAGCTGATAGACGCTACAAAGGCAAGTAGAAAATCAAGAGTTGGGATAGGATGATCGCGAAGATGAAGGAGAAATTCATTCCCAGGGATTATCATATTACTCTGTTTCGAAGAATGCAAAATTTGAGACAGAAGCTGATGACAGTGAAGGAATATACTGAAGAATTCTACAGGTTGAACATCAGGGCAGGTCATCGGGAAAGCGATGATGAAAAGGTTGCCAAGTACATGAATGGCCTGAGATACGACATTCAGGATGAGATGAGCATGGTAACCATATGAATGATGGAGGATTCTTATCAAATGGCTCTAAACACTGAAGAGAAGCTAAACCAAAAACAAGGTCAGAGAGGCCGAGGTAGAAGTCAAGCCAGGGGAAAATCAGTTGTCTAAGATAAAAATCAGAAACCCAAGGAGGACTGGAAGAAACCTCAGGTTTGAACTGAAAGAGGTGGAACCTCACAGCGAGGGAAATATGCTAAACATAGAGGGCAGCATATCGAACAAAGAGGAGATTATGCTGATAATAATATTTTTCCTTGTACTAGAGGTAGAGGAAGAGGAAGAGGTGGAGTAATAAAGTGCTTCACATGTGGAAAAAATGGACACAAATCTTATGAATGTCTAGATAAGAAGAAATAAAGTGGAGAGGCTCACATTTCTAAAGCACAGAGGTGGAATGTTGAGGAAAAGGATGCTGAAGGCAGAAGATCGTTGATGATGTGAAAAGTTCTCTTAACACCAGAGAAGGAGGTGGAAAATCCAGTACAAAGGAACAGACTTTTTCGGACTGCTTGCAAAACCAAGGACAAGGTATGCAAGGTCATTGTGGACAGTGGTAGCACGGATAATCTCATTTCAATGGATATGGTAGAAAAGATAGAGCTGGAGATGATTGAACATCCAAGTCCATATAGAGTTTCATGGCTACAAAAAGGACATTAGGTAAATGTTACTAAATAATGTTTAGTTGAATTTAAGATAGGAGGATATAATGATAAGATACTCTGTGATGTTATTCCCATGGATGTTTTTCATCTATTGCTAGGTAGATCGTGGCAATATGACAAAAATGTGATTCATGATGGAAGGATGAACACATACACCCTAGAGAAGAATGGGAGAACTCACATGTTGCTTCCAATCAAAGATAAGGAAGTGAAACCTGAAGTAAGTAACACTGTGCTTCTCATGAGTGGGAAGGAACTCCTTAACGAGGTCAAGAAGAAGGAGGAACCACAATTCATTATGGTCAGGAAGCCAATGATTGTTTTAACCAACACAAGGGTATATGATTTACTAGAAGAGGTTCAGGAACTGCTGGAAGAGTTCGCTGACATAGTAGTGGATGAACTACCTCTTTCATTGCCACCAATCAGAAGTGTGAGTTATCATATTCATCTCATACCTAGAGCCATCTTACCAAACAAAGCAGCGTACAGATTAACACCACAGGAGAATGAAGAGGTCAAAATATAAGTCCAGGATTTGTTGGATAAAGGGTTGTTTAGAGAAAGCTTGAGTCCATGTGCTGTTCTGACAGTACTCAGTCCAAAGAAAGACAGAGGCTAGAGGATGTGTATTGATTCAAGGGAAATTAACAAGATGACCATCAGGTATAGATTTCCATTGCCAAGGATGGATGATCTGATGGATTGCTTAAGTGGAGCAATTTTTTTTTCGAAGATTGATTTGAAAAGTGGATATCACCAGATTCGTATGAGGAAAGGTGATTAATGGAAAACAACCTTCAAGACTAAAGAAGGGATGTATGAATGGCTTGTTATGCCATTTGGTTTAACAAATGCACCAAGTACCTTCATGAGGTTAATGAACAAATTCATGAAGGAATTCATCAGAAAATTTGTCATTGTGTATCTGGCTGATATACTGATCTTCAATAAAACAGAGGCAGAGCATCTAAAACATTTAGCTATAGTGATGAAGAGATTACAGCAAGAGAAGCTACTGATAAACATGAATAAATCCTCATTCATGAAGACATAACTGATCTATTTGGGTTTTGTTATTTTTGCAGATAAATTGAGGATGGATCCAGATAAGGGGGAAGTGATCAAGAATTGGCCATCACCGAAGAACATATTTGAGGTGAGAAGTTTTCATGGATTGGCTAGTTCCTACCAGAAGTTCATCAAGAATTTCAGTGGAATTAGTGCACTGATGATGGACACAGTGAAGAAAAGACACAAATCTTTTCACTAGACAGAAGAGGCTGAGAAGAGTTTTAATCTGTTGAAGAGGAAAATCACGGAACAACCAATTCTGGTGTTGCCTGATTTCCAAAAGACATTTCAAGTGAAATGCGATGCAAGTGGATTTGCAATAGGAGTAGTCTTGAGTCAAGAAGACAGGCCGATAGCATACTTCAACGAGAAGCTGAATGAAGCGAAGGTGAAGTACTCCACATATGACAAGGCGTTTTATGCTATTATTCATACATTAAAGAAATGGAGACACTATTTGATCCCGAAGGAGTTTGTATTATACAGTGACAATCATGCACTGCAGTTTGTGACTCAACAGGAAAAGTTGAATCAAAGACATGTAAAATGGGTTGAATACATGTAGAACTTTACTTTTGTAATTAAACATATTTCTGGAACTGCTAACAAGGTTGTTGATTCTTTGAGTAGGAAATTTTTGTTGTTGCAGGAGTTTAGAGTTAAAACACTGGGTTTTGATGACCTCAGGGACATGTACAAAGATGATCCATATTTTAAGGAGGCATATGAAGCAGCTGAGAATCCAATTCTCAGAGATAGAAGCCAATGGGAAGAATACATGATCCAAGAAGGATTACTATTTAAAAGCAATCAACTTTGTATTCCAAAATGCTCCATGAGGCAGAATTTGTTGAAAGAGAAACACAGTGGAGGATTGGCAGGGCATTTTGGTCATGACAAGACATTCGCAAGATTGAATGAGTCATATTTTTGGCCGGGAATGTGAGAAGATGTCAAGATATTTGTGGACAGATGCAGAATTTTCCATCATTCGAAGGGAAAGAGACAGAATGCAGGATTTTATTAACCATTGCCAATACCTGAGAGGCCATGGGATGCAGTCAACATGGATTTCATATTGGGGTTTCCAAGAACACAAAGAGTGTTTGACTCAATCTTTGTGGTGGTGGATAGATTTTCCAAAATGGTACACTTTATTCCATGTCAAAAAACCAGTGATGCAACTGACATTGCGACTCTGTTTTTCAAAGAAGTCATTCGACTTCACGGCTTACCAAAGAGCATAGTTTCGGATCGAGACACTAAATTCGTAGGACACTTTTGGAGGAAATTATGGAAGAATATGAGAACTAACTTATTGTTCAGTTTGGCTTATCATCCTCAGATGGATGGATAGACATAAGTCGTAAACATGAGTTTAGGAGACTTACTGAGGAGCTTGGTGACAGAACACCACAACCAATGGGACAACATATTACCACAGGCAGAGTTTGCTTATAATGACTCAGTTAACAGAAGCATAGGCCAAAGTCCATTTCAAATTGTTTATGGCATGCAGCCGAGAGGAATTTATGAGCTGAGAGATTCAGAACAGATTGCAACTAGGAGCGCTAGTGCAGAAGATTTCGCAGAGGTGATGAAAGAACTTCACAGCCAGGTGAAGGAACATTTACAGAACTCAAGCCAGGAGTATAAGCGAAGAGCAGATCAACACAGGAGACAACAACTTCAGTTTAAGTTTGGTGATTTGATTCTGGCACATTTGAGAAAGGACAGGTTCCTGAAGGGGACATATAACAAACTGAAGATGAAGAAGATCGGACCATGTAAGGTCTTGAAGAAATTTGGGGCAAATGCTTATGAGATTGAATTACCCGATGGGATCGGAATTTCTCCGATATTCAATGTTTCATATTTGTACCCATACAAAACTGAGGAAGCAGGGACAAGTGATGAACAACCAGAGATCCAGTGGACAAAGTAGATGCCTGTTGCAGAGAAGCCACAGATGGAAAGCATACTAGACAAAAGAATTAGCAAGAAGACCAGAAGAAAACAATACTTTGAATACTTGGTCAAGTGGAAAGGACATCCAGTTGAAGATGCCAGCTGGGAGAATGAATTAGAGATTCAGAAGCATGGACAGACCATGTGAGAGCTCATGGACAGGATCCCATGAAAGTTTTTCAAGCGAGGGAGTATGATGCAGGAGCATCGCCAATGTCAAGCGAGCATGGGGCAAGTGCAATACATTTTAGACACATGATAAATTGTTTAAAAACTTTTGAATATAGATGCTCCAAATGTAAATGTAACAGTTAAGGAGAGGCGTACTTATAGATTGTAATCAGACCTTGAGTGACTCGCTCTCGTCTGAATGACTAAGAAGGCATTTATGTTAGTAGGTATCTTTGAATTCTCATATTAGATAGTTTTAGGAGTGGAGGGAAAACAGATATAGACACCCTCATTGTAATATTGTAGTAGGAGAAGTGAAGAACATTACCAAGAGAAGAGCATACAAAGCTAGAATAGAAAAACTATAATTGAAAAACACCCATGTACAGAGATTGAGTTAATAGAAGAAGTCTTAATTCAGATTCATGGCATTGTATTTTTTTCTTGTATGTGTATGCTGAATGGTATGTTCATAATTTTACTCTTTCTGTTATACATTTGCTTTCTATGCAGTGTATGGATGATTTCTTGTTAAATGTTTGAAGTCTGAGAGAGAAAGAGTTAGGAAATGAGTTTCAATTGTTTCTCTATCTGAGTGAGGGTTCCTACAAGGAGTGCAATTGAATTGTCCACAAGGAGAGCATTGACAAAAGGGTTCAGAGGTCTTATCTCTGAAGGCTTAGATAAGTTAGCTCTTGTTCTCATTTCCTCAAAAGTGCAGTTAGGCCTAGGAGTCGTGCAATGTGTGCATAGACCAAGCTTGAATCCATGGTTTGAAACTTGAGAAACTATTGAAGGACTGCCGCTGCAAGGAGTGCATGGAGTTAAAGGAGTTCAACACTGAAGTGATTGAAGGTTGCCACAAGGAATGCATGCAGGAGTTTCTTGAAAGGCTTGAAGTCATGGAAGACCTCAGAAAGATTCAAACCTGCTAAGTCATCGAAGGGAAGAGACGAATGGTCAAAATTCTTTATAGAAGAATTGTGAAATCCCGCCAGCCGTTCGATCTGATAGAGAAGAAAGGAAGCTACGGTTGTTTCCAGAGTTTCAAGCTCAAGAGATTGGGAGTCATTGGATCCTCACCTAGTTACCCCTCAACCATAGGATCTGACAAGAGTTGCACGAGGGTTAAACTCTCGTAGGCAGAGTGAAGGTCCCAAAAGGCGTTGGGATATCGGAACTTCAGAATTCAGGATATCGGAAGTCTAGAGGACAGGAGATCGGGTCACTTCATAGTGAAAACCCTGATCTTGATCTGGACCATCCATCTGTTGGCACACGTGGCAGAGATCAAATAGCTATTGGTATTTCAACTACCAGGGTTTTAAGTTGATAGAGAAACTGCGACATCGAGGAATCGCAAGTCATGAAATCCTGAGACTAAATTAGGACCATCCATCAGTGAGACAGGTGGTGACGATCAAGAGCTTGTTGGTATTTCACATGTCGTATTTTTGGGGTTCAAGAGGACAAGAGAACATCGACATTTGACTTCGCAAAATCGTGAATGATTGAGGACCGTCCATCAGTTGGGACACGTGATGGAGATCGTAAGCCATTGGCATTTCGGGATTCGACGTTTCACGAATCCTGAAGACAGGAAGCACACACATTTCAGAACTGCAAAGTCCAAAACCCCGATAAGGTGGAAAGCTCCGGTGTGGGGCCGACTGACGTCATTTCAGCATATAAGAGGTCGGGAATCGAAACTTTGGGAGTTCCAAGGGAAAGAACCCATAAGCATTTTAGTTCCTGAAACCGCGAAGAGACGAGGACCGTCCATCTCTAGGGACACGTGGCAACAATCTAGGTCTTCGAAGGAAAACCCCGGAAGGGAAACCTTTTCGGGAAATCAGGATTCGGAGGATCAGGAATCCCGAGGACAAAGGGTCCATGCGTTTCGACATTCAAAAGCCCGAAATCGTGAAAGACTTAGGAGTGCGATCATATGGAATAGTGGTCACATGGACCAAAAGGTAGCCACATGGAGTAATTGCTGTTAGATCCATTTTGGTATATCAACATATCGAAGATCAGAGGATCGAGAAGGTTGAGGTTCTCGACAATGGGGATCGCGAAACCCCAAAACCCTAAATTTTGGTCGGGAAGAGACCAGGTATGCGCATAAGTTGTGACAGGGGAAAAGGGAGGACCTGTGAATTGGGTTTTTAACAGAGATTCTAGTGAGGAATCGAAAGAGCCACTTCGGCTCGAAGGTGAAGTTAGAACGATCCGTTAAGACCTGGAGTTCAGCGCAGAGGCTTTGCCGAGGCAGAGGTGACGTCTGTGTCGTTCTTCTTTCCACTTATTTATCCATTCAGAAATAAAAGAGCATTTAATTTTTCTTCTTGAATTAAGATCCAATTCTAGTTGAATGATTATGCATACAGGGATAATCCCCCTCATACTTAACATTTTTCATGAGTTATTCCCAAATTCCCAGTCATTTTTCCATTAAATTCACTCACTTCCCCCTGTTACATAATTATTCTGGTTACATCTTCTAAAATTACTATTCTTGGTCTGCAAAACCATGAGTTCTGAGTTCTAAATCTGTTGAAAAAAAGATTCCCTGTGGAGTCGCCATTTTGTTGATGATTAAATTCGCAACGAAGTTTTTCTAAAGCCTATTATTATAAAAGCTAAATAATACTAGTAGGTGGGACCCCCTTGTAGATTGAAGATCAAGTTTGGTGCTTATTTGATGTTATGCTATTGCTCAACATTTCTTTCATGGTTGACGATATCTTGTTTTATTTGTTGGTTGTGGAGCCTGATTATCTTCCTGATTTAGAGGTCTTTTACTTTCAGCCGTGTTTATACCCCATGAAGTATTTACACCCCAAAAGTATGTACACTCTTCCACACGGGGGAGTGCATAGGGGGGGTACCCCCGAAGCAAAAATTGCCTTGTAAAAGTATATTGTAATTTCATTGTAAATCTGGACCATTCATTATAAGGTCATAGATCTAACGATAGAGATTATGTTAGGGTTTTTTTTTCCCTAGAAGGCAACCCTCTTTTATGAGGGAAATGTATTGTGGCTATGTATGTTGGTGAGTATTGTATTCTGAGAGAGAAGACTGTGAGAGAAAGAAGAGGAAGTTACATCGGGTTTTGCTGTAGGTTGTATCCCTTCATTTTGCTAGAGAATAATAAAGAAAGGACCTGACAATTTCTCTGGTGGACATAGCCCACATTGGGTGAACCACGTAAATCTGTGTCTCTCTTGTATTGTGTATCTTCTGTGTTTTATTTCCACATTTGTTTTATTTTATTGCTCCACGGTCCTGTTTTTCTAATAATTGGTATCAGAGCATAAGGTAACTCGCAAGAAAAGAGGGTTCCTGGTTCAAGTGGGAACAATGTCGAAAGATGAAAAGTTTAGGGTCGAGAAATTTAACGGCCAAAACTACCAGTTATGGAAGATGCAAATGGAATATTATTTATATCAGAAGGATCTATTCCTACCATTGAGCGGAGTAGCAAAGAAGTCGGCAGCCATGAAGGATGAAGAAGGGGAGATTCTTGACAGAAAGGCCCTAGGAACGATACGACTGAGCTTGGCAGCGTTGGTGGCTTTCAATATCTCGAAAGAAAAGACAACGAAGGGTTTGATGGACGTGTTGGCCAAATTGTATGAAAAACCCTCGGCATCCAATAAGATATTTCTAATGAAGAGATTATTTAATATGAAGATGTCGGAAGGTGGGTCTGTTGCAGATCATTTAAATGAATTTAATACGGTTACTAATCAACTAGGTTCTGTAAAAGTGGAATTTGATGATGAGGTTAGGGCTCTTCTAATCTTGTGCTCATTGCCAGAAAGTTGGAATGGCTTGGTCATGGCTGTAAGTAACTCTGTCTCTGGTTTAAATACTTTAAAATTTGATGATGTTGTTGGTGTTATCCTNGATGATGAGGTTAGGGCTCTTCTAATCTTGTGCTCATTGCCAGAAAGCTGGAATGGCTTGGTCATGGCTGTAAGTAACTCTGTCTCTGGTTTAAATACTTTAAAATTTGATGATGTTTTTGGTGTTATCCTTAGTGAGGAAATGCGACAGAAAAGCGCAGGTGAGACATCAGGTAATGCATTGAACATGGAGAATAGAGGAAGAAAAAAGGATAGAGGAAAGGGCTTAGGGAACCATGAGAATTATAGGAAGGGCAGATCAAAATCCAGACTTGGAAATATAGAGTGTTGGAATTGTGGGAAGAAAGGACATCTAAAGAAAGACTACAGAGCTCCAAAGAAACAAAGAGATGGACAATAGGAGAGAAATCAGAAAGCAAATGTAATAGGTGATGTGTTACAAGATGCTTTGATTCTTTATG
>JASDQU010711373.1:0-23169 GCA_032191745.1 Picea mariana
TCGACAGGACTATTATCATCCTTATTTTCAATTACTTTATATATGTGTGTGTGTGTGTGTGTACACATATATAAAGTTGATATAAAATTATTTTACTTAAGACAAACATCGAAATATTTTATTTATGGACGACATTGAAATAATTTTTTTGTTATTAATATTTGTTTAAATGTTACATGTCAACTCCATGTTGAGCATGAAATGAATTACACATCTCTTTTATATTGGGCTATAGAAAGCGCCTCTTGACACAATGCTAATTTTGACTTCATTTATAGAATCTCTTAGGAAAATCTCATCCCTTTTTATTTCATCAACATTTCAATCTAAACTGGTGTGGTGCATCCTTAAGGAGCAAGATTTATATTTATGTTGACTAACATTTGCTAATGTTTCCTAAATTGACTAAAATTGACTAATGGCGACCAATGTTGATTAAATCAATTCGTGTTGACAAAATAATGTATGGAGATTCCAACATGTCTATACAAGATGGTTGTTTAAAATAGATCTTTGACATTTAACATTTATTACATGCGGAAAATGAAATTCAATTTGTTTTTATCTTGGGAGAGGTTATTGTTGAAATCTTTGTGTGATTATGTTTGAGATTACCAAAAGCAACTAAGAATAAGATTTCCAGTTGCAACTACCTCACTGCCTTGATGTTGAGCTCCTATTGCAATCAAGACTCTACAGACTTCCTTCCTATGACATTGTAGATAGCACAAACTCCTCCTTGCTTTGTCCTACATGTCCATCTCCTAATTCACTTAAGTGTTACTCTTTACCCATTTTAAGGGTATTTTAATAATAATTTAATAATACAATAGTTTAACGATGGCCAAGTTTCCTAGGCTCTATTCAACATCCATTCAAAGTTCAATTGTAGCCAAACATATATTTTCTCATTACTTTGCATTCCAAAAAAGCAGGTACTAATCTACCCTAAAGCTTTAATGCTAATTGAAAAATACATACATAGAAATATGAATATGTTCTAGTTTGATGATAATCTCTTAATGTATATGAGAAGACATAGTCTAAACGTTCTACATTTTACCTTTTTTCAGTCATTTTTTCGATGGGATTCGTCCAAAATCTAGTCAAAAATTTAGAAAAATAGTTGGCACTGCAGATCTCATGGTTAAGATTACATATTTCAGGTGTCCTGAGGGTTTTTGAGGGAGCTAAATTGATTTATGCATTCAAAAACACGATGCGAGTACTGTAAAATTGTGATTTAACCAACAATCACGTTGCCAAATTCCGGTGATAGTGACCAAAAAAAATAAAAAACATAAAATATTTAGACAACACCATATGAAAACATGCCTTCCTTTATAGTGATATGTGTGGAGTTTAGTTTTGATCAAAACATAAAGTTGAATGCAAAGAACATCATTGTTATCCTCTACCGGTTAAGATGTTTGGCATGAGAAAGGTGTATGTGGGTTGGCTACACTAACCCGAAAAAAAAAGACGTCCCCCTTAATCAAAATTCTGAAACTTACTCTCATAGTAATCCTAGCACTTCCGAATATAAGAAAGTAGAAATAACCTTAAGGGTAACCAAGTGTCATACTAAAATGATGTGTGGGATATGTACATTTACTTGATCCTATCCATGTCCACATCAAAAATTATATGTATAAGTGGGTAGGTGAACCAATATATGATATCGAATCATAAAGATTGTAACCTACGAACCAATAAATACAAAGTAATTTAATTGTTTAAGAGATGGCCCACGTAGAAAGTTGTGCGTTACACTCAAAACATGATATTCAATCTAATATTAAATTTGTGTTTAAATTTTCATTTAAGTCGACATACATACGAACTATATTTGTTCAAATGGCATATTTAATAGTATTAATATTATGTTGGCAGGGTTACACATCGACATACGTACGAACTATATTTGTTCAAATGGCATATTTAACAAATTAGTATTATGTTTGCATATTAGTATTAGTATTATGTTAAACTAGCATACCTGGGAAGTAGGGGAAAGTCAACGTCAAAGAGAATACTATAGAATAATTTTTAAATTTCTTTATATGTATATTATTTCATGAGTTGTAATGGTATATTAATTATTTCCATGCATAAAGGAGAATAAGAAAAATGTTTTTGTGCAAGGTATTTAGGTCACAGTATGATTGATAGGTATTTGTCAACAAATATTTTGATCTAATTTCATTTTATGTATAGAAGTATGGATCAAGTCAAACAGATCATGTATAGAAGTATGGACCAAGTTGAACATTTCATGTATAGAAGTATGATTACAACATAGAAGAAGTTAGAAGGTGAACATTTCATGTATAGAAGTATGGACCAAGTCGAACATTTCATGTATAGAAGTATGATTACAACATAGAAGAAGCTAGAAGGTATGTGACAAAGAACATAAGCGCGCCTCTTTTTTTTTTCCTTAGAGTGTCATAAGCAATATTCTTCATTTTTTCATAGCGTTCAAAGGAGAATGATGGTGCTATTCACATTCCTTCTATAGTAGTAGTGTGTGACCATGCCGTGAAGGTCAAGCCTTGACATTTAGTGTTTCCAATGTCAATGGTAGACCTTGTTAAGGTCATTCCTTGAGATTTATGTACAGTCAATGCCCATGCCATCTTAAGGGGGATTTGTTTCTTGTTACTGCTTTGTATGGATGGAATTGGTACATGCTTTGGTTGGGTTTGGTCCCATGGAGGGGCCAATGTATTTATCAAATTCCACGACAACATATGTTGGAAAATTTGGAGGGTTACTTCCCGATACATATACAATTTACGTGACTACTCCAAGAGCACCATTAACTAATCCTTCATGGACCCATAAATTGAAGGATATCATAACTCGTTGGCCTATACATAGCAAGACATGTTTTTCCAGTTGGCCATCATCTTGTCGGTGTGCTTCTGAAGCACCAAGTAATTCTGCAGCACTTCGTGCGATTGGCATATTCAAGGATTGAAGCATGAACTTGTTATGGTTGTCCACAAGAATGTTTGTTGCAAAGAGGTGGATTGAAGTGTCAAACCTTTGACGTTATTCAATGTATAAGAATATGTTAGTCATAGACTGAAGGAGGTTCCAATCATCAATTGTTGGTGTAGCATTGTGAATGTTGGTTAACAACTGACAAAAGCGAGGCTAGGTGCTAGAGATGCCTTGCTGTTGAAATGTTGTTTCCAACTTGATTATAGTGGTAAAGGTTATCCATAAGCTCCTCCCCGAAGTTGGTCTTGCATGAAAAGGCTTGTCCATTATTGGTGGCAGTTGACCCAAGTTGCCCACAATAATTATTGAGTGGTAACCAAATGAGTAGTGGTTTCTTTCTAGAAATGCCTCACACAAGCGACTTTCAATCTGTACAAAAATTATAGATCATATGAATCTCATATCATCAATTAGAATGTAGTGGATATGTTTCATCTCTTCTTCGAACACTGTAAGAGACTGAACATGTAAAGGCCTCATGTCCTTGATAGGAATCCTAAGTCCTGCATGTATAATGGTTGCATGTATGTTAAATGCTACAACTCAAGTAGGGGCAAGAAACAGTATTGGGCTATGGCCATATGTTGCTTGAGAAGATAATGTGTCTTTGATGCAGTGTATAAGGTAGGATTTTCCTATGCCTACAGTGCCTTAGATGATCATCTTCAATGGTTATTTTGGTTCTCTTGCTTGTAAGTGTTGGAGAATTATGTCAAATGCACATTGTTGATGTGTAAAAACGTATTTCTAGAAGGAAATATTGGATTGAGTTCTTGTATGACTTATGAATTCCTTCGATTGTAGTTGATGAAGTTTGTTGTAGTGTCCAATGTATCTTGTGATACTTCACGTTGATCCCATGAGTGGGAAGTGTCAATCTCTCATAGTCCCAACATATCAAGAGAAGTGAAGTTGATGTCTCTTGTAGGGGCCAACCTTGATCAAGAATACCATTCATTCATCTCCATGTTTGCTTGTGTGTTAATATGGCTATCCTCATCTTAAGATGTTTGCTCATTAGGAGTGGGGACATGGATGCGATCAACATGCCATACATGGTAGTCATTTCTTATGATATCCCAATTAGCCACAATGTGTTCTATTGAAAGACCTATATCTTCATAGAAGGAATGAAAAGGTTTGTATTAAAGTAGCTCACTCTAGAATAACTCAACAAAGGTATTAAAATATTTGTTTGGTATTGTAGTAAAAAGTGGCCATACATGGACAACTATAGGGATGCATTTTTTTCCACTTTTCATTTTTCCATGCTTGGTTATATGTCCAATGTTTTGTGAGATCAATCAAACATACATGGTCAAGAAAAACAAGACGTATTAGATATGCATCAATGAAATTGGATCCAGATAAGTAGTTAGGAAAATCATAAGAGACTCGATAGAATATTTGATGACCAAAATTGAGTTTGGTGAAGGTGCGGTTGCATGTGAGAAGGGGTAACTTTTGGAGCATATGACAAGTTTCTTGGGCACTTATGTCCCAATCTACAATTGTTTCTGAGTGCAAACATCAATAAATACTTGAGGCAAGGTCCTTTGGATGTGATGTAGATGCAATTCTGGTCAACATATGGTGGTAGGTCTCTGATATCCCCTCTGCTTTGGAAGCATATTTGGCAATGTATTTTATAAATGCATAACGAGAGAGGACTAGTTGGAAATCTACATTTTCACTCCATGTTTGGAGTATGTTATGATTATGGATGTTCAGGCGCTCATCGTTGTGTGTTGGGTGATATGTCTTTTGATCCATTTCATCAATGTAGAGTGATGACTCCATTTGTACATTCCAAGGGAATTTATACCTTCATTCAATGGTAGCCCCTTTTCTACGACGCCATGTTTTCTCAGTGCACTTTGTATTTCTTTGAACTTGATTTAAGAGTTGTTCATAGTCCTCAAGTGGGTTGGATGCAAATATCCCCTCTGTATCTAGCAAGCAAGGGTTATCTTCAATGGATTGATGCATAGCCATGTGTGTATCATGGTTTTCTCTAGGATTCTAGGTTGTAACATAGTTATCAAATAAACTCTTTGCTTCATAGATTTGATTTGGGTCTTCTCGATTTAGTGTTTCCATGTTTGGAGCACCAACAAGCCATATAAATCCATGTATATGTGCAAAGCCACGATGTTTCCATTCATACCTACAAAAGGAATATGAAATTGTTAGTACAGAGGATATAAAAGTATAGGTTGGGTAGAGGTACTTTCAAGTATTATAGATTATGTACCTATACCAATAGTCATTTGAGTGCATATTTTTTTGTAGTATCTCCTCATGGAAGATTGAAAACCTCTTGTGCATGTATGCAACTACAGTGTGGGGTTGGTCAATGACATTGTGTGTACGCCAATGTTGGCGAAGCATTGGGTCAATATGTATACCCTTTTTCATAACTGCGTGCAAGTTCAACCATTTTGTGTTCGCTACAAAGAGTGAAAAACAAGGTTGAGCATTGAAGCTGTCTTATCATTTTCGTTAGCTCGATCCTACGCATGGTCTAGAATTCTCTAGTCCCATGTAGGTGTGCTTTGAAGCACATGATTTCTTATAGGAGTTTGTCTACAAGAACTTCTTTGAGGTGCGCATGTAACTCTTGAATTGTGGTGGGTGTGTTATGATCTTGGCTTCGCTTGACAAAGAAGGTAGATGTTCATTGACTTCGATGGCACATAATCAAATTGTAGAGGTAGTATCTGAAACATGAATGACTACTCAACCTATTGTCATTGTATCTCATCAAGTGTACTGCATAACTATCAAGCAAGATGTTCCTCATGCGTTGTTTGCGAGGTAGGGAATCCCCAACGAGGAAAAGAGCAGGAAATTCCATATCGAATAGGCCCACCGCCTGTGTTGTACTCATTAATTGGTGATAGGCCAATTGTCGATCATTCAATTGTGTTTGGTGGAATTCCATTTGTAGTGTCAACATATGCTCTTATTTTTTCCATTTATCGTTGTGTATTAGGAAATATAAATGCAAAGGAAGACATCGGTTGATCCTCTTGGAAAACAACATGGTGTTTTATATTTGTGATATTCAACTCTTCATTGAGAGAATTGAAAGTTTCTGTAGAGGCAGAATGGAGGCAAGATGATACATTGGTGTGAGTGGTGGGAAGTGATGCAAGCGAGTTTTGGTCAATTTGAATGTCATTGTAATATTTGTCATTTTTCATCTTGTAGAGCAATGCATTGATGACATGAGATTTTGTCACATAACAATCATATCATTTCCCCTTTCCTCCATGTCTCTTGACAACCAAGATGTCAATATCCGAAGGGTGATGTGGCATGTAAGTTTCTATTTGAACAATTTGTTGTGGGAAACTGATAGTGTGGCCACTATATTTGTATTGTCCACCTCGAGCATGTCTAACTTGCAAGATGGGGCAGCTAGCACGAGCAATTAACATTTCCTTAACTTGTGTAAGTATTGACAAGACTATCAGTTGGTCACCGAGGTCCATATTATTCCATTTGGATAAACAATGACCATTATTTTCTCTACGACATCGAATACACATGTGTCCATTTGGAGATGGGCGAGTAAGAATGCCAAGATACAATTCCATAGATGCAATACATGTATGTATGTTAGACAAGGAATCACTACATTTTTGAAAAGATTGGGAAGCATGTGTATGGGGTTGATGTTCTAGAACACATGTTGGCAAGTCCACATGAGGTTGGTTTTGGTTTATATGTGAAGTCTCTCTAAGTCTCTTCATTTTTTTTAGCATATTTTGTCCGACATTGTTCATTTTGTTGTCTCCTAGATGTAGACAAAGGAGTGGTGACTGGGCTAGTAGTTTTTATATTAATAGTGTCATTGTTTCATCTATATCTTCTTTTTTGGTTTATTTATGTATCATGAATTGTATGGCATTGACAATTGTATAGATCCTTGTTGGGAAGTTGAATTTATGAAGAATTTATGTGCAAAGCATTTGATGTCATTCCTTGTTGAAAGAGAAAAATCCTTTCTAATGATCTCAAGAATACTTCACATGTGGTGTTTGTTGGTGTTGTTTGGAACATGGAGGCATTTTTTTATGCTAGATGGAATTGCCTATAAGAGAAACACTAAACAATTTGTGGTTAAAACTCAAATTTCTTTATAGCACATTTTGTATGTTTGATAGTATGTTTTTTTAAGCATATTCTCAAAATAGTTACAAATTCAATAGATTTAATTTTTAAAATATGTTATAAGTGAATGCATAGGTTGGATTTCCTTCCATATAAATGTTATAATGAAGAAAAAAACTCCAAAACATAAACACAAGTTATATAATATGTAAATGCACAAAAGTAGGGAAATTACAAGTTGGTGTTTGAAAGAAACAACCATAGTTACACTTTGCGTTCACTATTTAGCCAACAATTCAGGCTTCATGATGTCCTCTTTTGGATTTGATATGTGATCAATTTTATTACATGAAATAACAATGCATTTGATTTGTTATTTATTGGAAAATGTTTCTTCATGCACTACTAGTTTGAACAAGTAACTATTAAATAACAAATTGCCAAATATGTCTATGATTTTTTTTGGTATTTCCCTCTATTGATTCAAAAGACTGTTTTACGGTCTTAAGGTCAACCTCACGAGCCCCTACGTTTTTAGAGAGGTGGTATTCCTCTTGTTCTTACGATTCCAAGAAAATAAATTGAAACAAAACAAAAGTCTTAGAAGGACCAGACTTAATATTTACATTCACATTCAAGGAAAGAAACACCTAAGATTTTGGGACCAGGTGTATTTTAAAAGAAACTCATATGTACAATATTTGCAATGTGAATATATAAAATGCATACATAATATAAATGAATGATATCTCCATCAAAACATTCATTAGGACATTTAACGATACCACAAATAAAGAGAACAAGGAATGGACCGCAAATAAAAGTGAGCTTTAAATTATTATTCCATAAAGCGCCAAAAAGATTATGATAGATAAAACATTTGGTAACTGAAGATTTTGATCAAAATCTTTGAGAATACAGTAATGTAATATCCCGAGTAGCTCTCTTGGAGTCTCAAAAATAATAACAAGTCTTTAAATACAAAAGTAAATGTCTTTAAAGAATATAAAAATGTATTTTCCCTTCGAAGAGCACTGGGATTGGCTCCCGCGGACCATAAAATGAAAAGACCTGGAAGATTGAAAGAAGAACAACCAAGAATCATCCTAAATCCCATAGAATACCATGAAGATAAAGACAAGATGGCAAATGATTGTAGCAAAAAATGGACTGAGGAAAAACTGAAAGGATATAGTTTATGTTCGACTCACTGTAATAGAAAAAATATCATCTTTACTTGCTTGCGACTAGTTCCTTTATAGGTGCATGTTGTTGTTGAGGTGGCACAACTGATCTAAATTTTTCTTGACTTTTTGGTTCAGTAACTTCGATTAATTCCTTGTTCAACCATTCCTCAATGTATTCTCTTAAAGGTGCCATGGTAATTTCATGTTTAGTTTTAATCTCAAATAGTTGGATTTCGAATTCCCTTAAATCTAGCTCTGATTGATGCAATGTGTCATCCACCTCATCATTTCTTTTGATATACCAAACTAACCATCTTTCAACTTCATCCTCATAAAATTCTAAGGTTTCGGTAAATTCATTAGCCCATGCAACTTTTAGTGCTTTAAATTGTCCCATTAAATATTCTTTGGTTGACATCATGGTATCCATCAATAAATTAGGACCATTTAATTTCTTGGTAAGAATAACAAGTTTAAGAAATAACTCACTCTTTATATTCCTTTCTCTTAACTCTTTAATTCTCCTTAACCAACATGCATTAATCTGCTTCATATGGTAAGGCAAATGAAGTTTTTGTTCCTTTCTTTGCTTCATTTAAACTTGAGACTTTGGCCAAAAATTTGTTTACGATTTTCTTGAAAAATCCTTCATCATTTTCCAAATGTTCTTGCAAATATTCTTTGAAATTCTCTATTTTGGAGGAAAAGATAACAATACTTTGGATAAGCTCCCAAATTTCCTGAATTATATCAACCCTTTTTTGTATGATATCACCAACATATTTTCTTACGACCTACAATAAATTTGATGAACCTTTGTATTTCGTACTTATTTGAGGGATCTCCTCCAATTCAAGTATAGGTTGCATAGAACTTAAAGGTTCTGGAAACAATGGTGCTTGTACCAAAGCAACTTCTAATTATTTTACCCTTTTCTTTAGTTCCAAATTCTCTCTTTCCATTTTGTCAATTGATTGTTTTAATGCATCTCCAATAGCTCCATGAAAGTATGCAATTTTAGATGGTGCTACTTCATCCAAGTCAATCGAAGATTTATATCGTTCAAATGACTTCTTATTCTTGGTATTAACTTTTTCTAGCAATAATTTTTTGGTTTCACGATTGTAAGCCGCCTGGTGTAGAGTGACGGATTACTCTTCAAATATCTCAGGATCCCGACAGCCTTTGCACAGACTAGTCAGGTTCTTCAATGATCTCGTCCATTTCCATCACATAGGGACTTTCCTGGACTTCTGATGCGTTTATTTCCACCAATGATACATTTATTTTTCTTTTTATAGGAGAGTATGCGACATGTGTTTTCTCAAGGATTTTCCTTGGTGGGTTTTTATCTCCATTGTTTTCTAAGCCTCCAACTGGTGTTTTTCTGTCATCCATTCCACTGGTTTTGCACTTCATTCTGGGTGGAGTGATTCTTCGAGACATTGTCGACGATTTAGGGTTTTGATTTGTTGTTTCTATTCAGTTTTGTTTGTATATCTCATTTGTACTATTTACTTCTCCATAATTGTTTGAATTTTGGTAGGCTGCTAGTTCCTGAAGATCTAACTTATCTTCGCAACCTTCTTAAAATTGTTCAACTCTGATGAAGAGTAAAGAACACCCCACTAATTTCATATGTGTAGTGAATTTGTTATTTGAGTCAAAACCTTCAACAAGTTTGTCTTCCTTCAAACCCACCTGTTCATGATGTCCCGCCAACTCATTCAAGTGAGTTATATGTTTAACAATGCAATCCCCAATTTTCCATGGTAGGGGTATAAACTGTCTTTTCCTTTTGTCATAGAAGAAACAAGCCCAAGTTTTGTATTTCCTGTATACTTCTCCAACAAAGAGTTTATCTTATGTATAAAATGGTAAAACGAAAGGTTTCTCCTTACTACCAAATATTCTAATTACACTGAATTCTTCGGATAACTCATAAATCCCTTTTCCAGTGAGGAAGGAAGTTTCCTCTAAGGATAGCCTTGATGTGCTCTGTCTGAATATTAACCTTTTGAACTCTGAGATGAAATTGTTTTGAACTGGGTAGAAATTGTATTGGGATTTATGTATATATAAAATTGAATACCACACATAAACTAGTTCTAAATTAAAATCCACATGTTTTTCCCAAGGAAAATATTCAAAAAACATGGCCATAAGCAATGGAGAAAATGAGGTAAGAAGCCATATAGAATTTATGGGTCTTTTTGAGGTTATTCAGTTGGAAAGAAATTTCATTTGAGATGAGATAATCCCAATCAATGATAGCCTTTTCATGCAGGGAATAATGCATAACATATATAACATTTCTTGTTACAAACATAGTAGTTTTCAAACCGAGAATGCAGGCAAATAACCAAGCAAATTCTCTGTAGGAGTATTTTAGCAAATTTACCTCGATTTTAGAAGTACCAGGGTTACAGATTGGATCTTCCAAATAGTCTCTCAACAGTCTGTTCCCTCCCTTATGTTTCTTCCAAAATTCATTAGCTTTCTCGCTCTTGAATCACATAGTTGGTGTAGGGAGTTATAACATTTTAGAAAATGTTAAAGGAATGGGTTGATGACCTTGCATTTGAATTATTCTTCATTCATAAACAAATTTATCTGCACACCATTGAATAACATCTTTCGTATCATTTACTTTCGAAACACATCCTGCCAATGTTATTCCTGAGGACCAGATTAGGGTTGTCTTCTTCTTAGCTGGAGGAAGAGACTTGTAGTACTTGTAGGCCATGGACCATTGGAAATGTTGATATTCGTGACCCAGTGTGTTTAATGTATCTCCAAAAAATGCTTCTTTCTTCTTACTTGACATCTTTTCTATTTTTTACAAAGGTGGTGCTACTGTTGATACTTATAGGTTGGCATTTTTATTTGATTTAAATTCCCGCTATGTATTGCCTTGGTAACTCAATGAACCATAGATCGTACCTTAAATGCCATCAGTTTTCATGGGACTTGGATTTATTGTGACCCTTAATCGATGCATTGTGCATTAATAATGAAATTATGCTTTTTACGAGTGGAGGATGATGTGGAAGGGGTAATTAATTTGACGGGAAATGGTGATGTGATGGTATGATGGATGGAAAGTGTTAAGTATGGAGGTGTAAAATGATGTATGGGAAAATGATAAGAGTATAACATGGATTTGCAGAGTTGCAGACATAAATGCTTGTGAAACAATATTCGAGAAAGGGTGACAATGCCCACATTGAAATTGCTAATATGATTAAGTGTTGGGAGAAATGCGGATGTCAAGACTTACTAGCAATGTAAAAGTGACAGGGAGTAAGGAAATCTACTCCGTAATGAGAAATATGGATAAGTATGAAAATAAGTGAAAAGTTGAAAGTGAATGCAGACCTACAGAGGTGGAGACCTAAAAAATAGTTAAGGGATGGTAAGTAGATCTGCATCCACATCTCTTGAAATTGACTAAGTATCAAAATAAAATGGAAAAGAAAACAAAGTAAAGTGTTTTGGTGATTGTGGGGTTGTGGACCCAGGTAATTAAAAGAGATTTTAAGAATTGTTATGTAGCTTCACATCCACATTTCAGAAAATGACTAAGTACTTGAAAATTTTTTGATGTAAGAGAAGAGAGAAAAGTAGGCCAATAAAAGTGTAAAATAAATCCTAATAGTAACTACATATAATACTAGATTGGTCAAAAAAATGGATCAACACCCCCATATTCAATTTAGATAATTTTTTAGGAGATATGCCTATAAGTTGTTCTGTGGCTTCTTGGAATGCAGTAACATTGATTTTTCTTGTTTGGTATTCAATTATGAAATGAAAATTACTCCAAATTTCTTCTCCTTCTATAGAAATAAGTTATATATATTTAACCATTGCAATCTAAAAGTAAAAACCTTCTTTCATTTTCCCCCTTTGTTTTCTCTTTTCACATCTTAATTTCCATTCATTTCCCATCGATATAATCACCAAAGTAAAATGTTGGGTACATTCATATGAAAATATTTAGTACATAGCCTCAAGGGTTAGCTCAAGTGGTTCTAATCCAGACATGAAGCTATTCCCATAAGAGGAGGTCACAGGTTCAAATCTCTTGTCCCCACTTGGAGTTAGGCCTGCCACGAACATTAGGGATGATTATTTACCTTTTTTACCATCCACGAAGTGGGGAAGTACTCGGGGTTTCCTATGAGATATTACCTCGGAAAACAAAGAATAAAATATTTAGTACATAATGACAAAATCACATATTTGATTTGTGTATCGATTTCGTCTAAATAGAGAGAGAAAAGAGTTTGTTCATTATTTGGACTGGAATGGAATTCAAAATCTATATCTCTTTTTGTTCAAGAATAAGAGATGATAAAAATCGATCTCTAATGAAACATTCAATCAAAACCAAAAAGGGATTTCACTCAATAAGAGTGATTAATTTCAGATAGGAAAGGTCCACTTTCCAGATCTCCATCAAATTTTAATATTAGTATTGTTGATATATTCATAACCCAATGGGTCAAGTTCACTTATGTTTCCTACATTTTTTCCACTTCTTTTGAAGATCGTTAACTTCAAATTCATATGTATCCATAATTCTTTTGATGTGTCCACAATTTACGAAGATGGGGGAGACTATTATTTATTTTATAGTAGAGGGATGAATAAGACTAATATTGAGAAAAATATAGTCGCCCTCCCCTCATATTAGGTGTGAGACTCTATCATAACAATTGTTTTTCCTGAAACCTATCATGACAAATAGTTTTTGTCCCTCAAAAAAAGGGTTTTCATCATGAGAAGATTTGAATCATATGACGAGAAATGGATGTATGGACCTTCATTCTTCATAGGAAACATGAGCCCTTTACTAGAATTTAATCAATGATGTACGCCTTACCATGTTGTTGCTATATTATTGATTGGAAAGGGTCCCCCTTAAATAATAATGAGTGATTCTATTACAGTACATGGACAACATATTAGATGCACATGATCCATACATATTTGTAGATATCAAATTGAGAACATAAATTAGTAGCTCATAGGTTTACATGAAAGGAGGGTTAGGATGGATACAATGGAAACTCTAGGTTGATCTAATAGAAGTGAATGGAGACAAGTTATGCTATACCTAAAACCAATATTGAATGTATGTGAGCCCTTCCTTCTCTTTTATGGCTAGCTTGTTGTACTAGGCTTGTGGGATTGACACGAGAGGGTAGGGATGGATACATTGGAAGTGAAATCCAGGTCGAACTTATATGAAGAGAATGGAGAAAATTTACGCCTAAAAATGATTATAAATAAACTTTGTCCATAAGGGAGATATAAGTAAGGAAACTATGAATCTCATGGAGAGTTTGATGCTATCTTGGGATCAAATTTTACATCATGATTATCACATGCAAGTTGGATGAGAAGTGGTGTTTCTAGTGGTAGGCAGGTGGGTAATGCATAAGAACCTACTCTTAAGAGGGTAAAAAAATTGGAAACAGTTTCTCATAACCCACAGGCTAAGGAGAAAAAGGAGGAATTTTCCTAAAGAGAGGTTTGTGACTAATTAGCTAATTGGTGAAGCAATGGCTTACTAGGGCGATGATCAATAGTTGGTCCAATAGGATGATCACTCACACTGCGACTGAGACATGGCTTGGAATATTATAAGAGGTAGAAATGGGGAATTTTCCATGGTAGTGGAGGATTTTCCGCAATAATAGTAAGACAAAGAATGCAAGTGTTATCCAAAATGATTGAGTGAAAAGAATCTATAGGTGGTTTTTCAAGTTTGTTTCCAAATCCAAAGCTCAACTCTAAACAAGCGGTGGAAACTACCATGTCGCTATAATTTAAGGGTAGAAGGAATTTACAATGAAGCAATGAAATGTGTTCAAATTGGAAAGAACACCAATGACAAAAGCACTATGTTAGATCAACATTGACATTGAGAGATGAAATCTAGGGGACCAAATGCAATTAGATAGCCCATTAGTTCTAGCCATAAATGATGGACACTACAAGTTATGAGTATTGACCCACACAACATTGTATCTAACACATTAGGAATCCCATCGAGGGAGTACATTCACAAGAATGGAACTCAAATGATTTGACAGGGGGTTGCATAAGTGATGGAGCGTGTGGTTCAATTCGATGCAAACTGAAGAACCTTACCCGGGCTTAACATACCATGAATCCTCCTGAAAGAGAGGAGTTCTTTTAGGAACATAGACATAAGGGGTGCATGGATGTTTTTATCTCATGATGTAAGGTGTTGGGTTAAGTCCTAAAATGAGCACAAACCTCTTGTTTAGTTTCCATCATTGTGTTTGGAACCCTGAACATATTGCTAGTGATAAGTCGAAGGAAGGTGAGGATGGTGTCCATTCATCATGTCCCTTACACCCTGGGTGAGACATGTGCTACACTGGTCAATAAAAAGGGTTGCGTGTAATTCCCCTCCTTTCCTAAATTTTCTTTGAGAAGGAATATGAGGTTAATTCAAGGATTTACTGAAGAGTTAGTGACCATGTTTTCTCATTATAATTTATATATGCAACATCTTTAGGGTACTTGATTGATAGGATTGTGATTGATAATCTAAATTTTTGAGTACATTGGCATGTACATTATGATAAATATATGTGTGAATAATCAAATGAATACTTACATTGTGAGTAAGTGTGAGTTGTGTTAGGTGGACAGGACCTGCAGAACTTCTGGGTGGATTTGATTGAATAAAAAGGAAGGTTATGGAAGCCAAATTAAATTGTGCGAAATATCAATGAAACCAATTTACTTTCCTTGATATTTTCCTTATATTTTGTGACACAATTTCATTGATCTAAGTGATGCATGACATTGGACACCCGAGGAGGACAAATGTGGATATGGCTACTTAAGAGAACTCTAGATTGGGAGTCAAATAGTAAATATTTGTGGAGGATAACTGGTAATATTGATAAATTAATTATTATGATGCTTATATGATATTGACCTACATATATGCATGGTTATTACATGTGCAGGATACAAGGAAAGCCTTGCCAACTTGTCAACAAATGGGTATGGACCATTGTAAATTCCCCACTACTAAACCCATAAAAGTTTTTGATACCATTAATTTAAACAAAAATCATCATGCTAAAAATTATCATACGTTTAACATCAATAATTTAAAACATGAATGCAACTAATATACTCCCATACACAAACATATAAATCATTTCAAACACATAGTTAATTCACAACAAATTAAACCATCAATATAACTCAGACATAAGATACAACATTTATATTTTTATAACAATTGTGAAACCAGTTATAGAGGATGAATGTTACACCCAACCATAGAATTTTTGTTCCAAATATCAACAACAAGTCACCCTTGCATTGGGGCCAGGAATCCAAAAAAGAGGGCGTTTCTCCATTGTCCACTCACAAATCAATATTCCCACAACCAATTAATTTTTCCTACAACTATCACAACTCCTCCAATTGTCTTCCTCTCAACCTGCCTGACCCAAGGAATGTATATCCTTCTTTACATGCAATCCCTTAGGTTGTACCATTATTTTATAGGGATTCCAGCATAGGTTGGATAGGAATCTCTCTGCTGAGGACTCCAGGGATGTCAACCACTAAGAAAACTACAGTAGCAATCTTATTGTTCTAGTGAAAACTCTCACACAAGGAGTTCACTTTATAGGCCCAACAACCTGCCTCTTTTAAAATTCTGACAGCTTGGTTCTTCAACCTTCAACAACTCCCACTGAAAATTCTAACTTTGTTTCCTCCAAGCTCCAACCCTCTCATCCTTTTTTGTCTATTCATTCCCATGAATAAAAATGTCTATTAAATCTCCCCTATAATCCCACACAAATTTCCTCTCCTTTTTCCTACTTACTTGACTCACACTCTTCCTTAAGATGATTGTACTCAACCCCATGCCCCTAATAACTAGGGGATGTGACTTCTCACACCCACCCTCTTACATGTATTCAATGATTGGGACCTTCTACACTCAAGGAAATAATTAGAAGGCTAACTCAAAACATTAAAATCAGGAAAAGGGTTTGGGATTTAAAACCCGTGAATAAGACCCCATTAGACTCCTCCCCTCTTGTGGATAACTCAACCCCCATATTTCTGTCAATGTCCATCTGTAGCTGACATCACATTTTTATTTATCAATTTTGGATATACAAGTTCACATATCATACCTAAATTATACATTACTAAATTGGGGATTAAAGAAAGGATGTTACATTCCCCCTCCCCTACAATTTTGCACCATCCTCGGTGAAAAACATCATGCATATATACATGTACAAATTTACATCATAATACTAAAAAAAATAAAAATTATACAAATTTCACAACTCAAGCAAGAGTTCCAACCATAATCTTTTGTTCCTCTCAAGTTTCCCAACCCAAGGAATGTATCGCCTTCTTTGCATGCAGTTCCTCGAGTTGTACCATTATTTTATTAGAGCTTCTAGCGTAGATTGGCCAAGAAGCTTTGAGATGTGGTTCTAGGAACTCTAGCTGCCCAAAATTGAGTCTTGCATTATTATATTCCATTTCTTCAAAATTGACAAAAAATTGTGAGTAATCCTCACGTAAGGTCTCCTCATTCTCCCACATAATGTATTCAAGACCGTAACAGGTCCATTGGACATTTACTAGGCCGATAGATTTGTTCCTGAGAAATTTTACTTTTTGGTCCAGGATGCGCAATGGTTCCACCCAAAAGTGTCCTTCGTGTTCCACCTTGATCAAAATCCAATCAATTATGTGGTTAGGGCCAGACACATATTTCTTCAATAAAGACACATGAAATACATTATGAACTCTTATATATTTAGGAAATGCTAACATGTATGCAACTGGACCTGTCTTCTCCAATACTTCAAATCCCATAATATCTTGCTTCCAACTTTGGGCAACATCCCAATCTTAGTGAGCTTCTTTTCACTTTCACTTTTAAGAACACATGCTCTCTCACTTCGAAATCTATGTATATCATGTTCTTGTATGCATAACTATTTTTCCTGTCCTGGGAAACTTTTAAATTCTACCTGGTCTTTTTCATTTGATCTTCCATTTCCTTTAGCTAATTTGGCCCAATAACTGCTCTGTTTGTTGAGTTATCCCAACTTACTGGTGTGATTCATTTTATGCCATACAAGGCCTCAAATGGTATCATCTTCAATGATGCATGGTAGTTGTTATTGTAAGAAAATTTGAATAAATGGATATGGTGCTCCCACTTGGATGGTTGGTCCATTACATACATTCTTAGCATATCCTCAATTATCTTGTTAGTCCACTCTATTTTTCCATGTGACTCTGGGTGATATGTTGTATTGAAATTTAAATTTGTCTCAAATCCTTTATACAACCCCTTCTAGAAATTTGATGTAAATTTGAGACCTTTGCCTGAAACAATTGTCTTGGGCACTCCAAGTAGCCTCGAAATTTCCTTCATGTAAATTCCTGTAATGTCATCTTCCTTGTGAGTTGTATTAGCTGGAATAAAATGTGCAGGATTAGTTAATTTATCCACCACTACTATGATGAAATCATGTTGCTTCACTGTTCTGGGAGGCTTACTAATAAAATCAACTGCAACAACTTCCTATTTCAACTTAGGAATGGACAATGGTTGTAGTAGTCCACCTAGATTTCTATGATCAACTTTTACCTTTTGACATTCTATACATCCGACCATGTAATTAACCACCTCTTTCTTCATTCCTGACCAAAAGTATTGTCTTCTTACAACTGCAATTGATTTATGATATTTTGGGTGCCCAACATATGGCACGTTGTGCATTCCTCTCAACACTGTATTTTTCATCTCTTAGGAGTTTGGAACATATACTTCGTCTCTGTACATGAGGACTCCATCTTCTATTAGCTCAAAATATTTTAATTTCTGCTGAAAATTACCATGTTGTAATGTTTCTTTTATTCGCAAATAGTGCTAATATGAATTTGCAACCTTTAAAGTTTTGTCTTTTAAATCATTCACGTACATGCTAATGGCTGTAGCATACTGTTGAAATAATGTAACTGCAAAGTGTATTCTTATTATTATTTGATATATTATTCATTGGATCAATCCCCATTGTGGATTGATCATGTTGGCTATTGTAAAAGGACCAAATCCCCTTTTGCTTCTGGCTTGATAGCTGTGACGTAAAGCCAGTCTAGTATCTTGCTTCCAACTTGATTTCTATGACGTAAAGCAAGACGATGTGATGTGACTAGTACTGTGCTTCCGGCTGGATAGTTGTGACGTAAAGCCAGTCTAGTATCTTGCTTCCAGCTTGATTGTTGTGACGTAAAGCAAGACGTTGAGATGAGACTAGTACTGTGCTTCCAACTTGAGAAGCCGTGATGTAAAGCCAGTCTATTATCTTACTTCCATCTTGATTGTTGTGACATAAAGCAAGACGAGTACTGAGCTTCCAGCTTAACAGCTGTGACGTAAAGCCAGTCCTGCATTATGATGAGCCAGCCCCGCGCTGTGATGATGATGTATTAGTTTTATACTAATACATATTGATGTAGATGATGATTGCATTCGTTTGAGAATGATGATGCTGCCGATGAAGAACACTTTCGATGATTTATAGATACACTAGTCAGTGTTCGAAGATGATATTGATGATGCTATCCTCTCACCCAATTGATGTTGTTGATGGTGTTGTCCTCTCTCTCTTGCCTGATGCTGTTGAAGAATACCCTTCTTGTTAAGGGGGGGTGTTGAAATAATGTAACTGCAAAGTGTATTCTTATTATTATTTGATATATTATTCATTGGATCAATCCTCATTGTGGATTGATCATGTCGGCTATTGTAAAAAGACCAAATCCCCTTTTGCGGATTGGTCATAATATAATTGTAATAGGAAAAAGAAGAAGTCCAAAATATATCAAAGAGGCCCCGAAATATAATAAAGGTGGTTATAACCACCCATATTAAGAAGTCGCCCTTGCCAGTGAAGAGACACTTCACACATGCCAGATTAATATAAATAAGGAGGCTAGCGCCTCACTTAGACACACCTCACTTGCTCATTGAGAGACAAGTTTCAGAGCTGCTATTGGAGAAGAGAGAGAGAGAGTTGCACATATTTGGGAGAGGATATTCTGTATTAGCTTGAGTTATCTCTTGGCATTGTATTGGCTATCTATAATAAGGAAGTTTTGCTGGGTTTTCTTCCCTTAGAGGGTTTCCCAGGATAAATGTTGTGTCTCTTGTGATTGTGTATTTCTCAGTGATCTTGTCTTATGTTGCTGTTATCTATTGAAATGAAAAGAAATATAATAATGGCTTAAACATTAACATGGTATCAGAGCCAAGCTGAGGAAAGCATCTTTCACAAGAGTGAAAAACGTCACTGTTGCCGTACATGCAAATTAGGTCTTTTTGATGGTGAAGCTTTTCAACCCTAAAACCATCTAGAAAAGTGCACCCTCCCCCAAGGATTACTTTGGCACTCTCAGCGTACCTTTTAAGTGTCTAGATCTCCCAGAAAGTAAAACCCTAGTTTCACGAAGTACCAAAAGTACCAGAAAACCAGAGAACCAGAAGTACTAGAAGTACTAGAGTACCTGAGGTACCAGAAACCCAGAAGCACTAGTCCATAAATCTGTAGATCAAGTTTGGAGGGGTAAAAGTTGGATTTTCTCAGATCCAAGCACACCAGGCTACTCATCTCAGCCAAGTGCATCTCCTGGTAAGTTCATAATTTGATTTTGAGCATTTTCATTTTTTGGTCATTTTCCTAGCTCCAGGTAAAATATGTCTACAAGCATGAAGCATGATGACAAACTGGAAGGTGTGGAAAACTTCTGTGCCTAGAAGTATAGGATCAGCCCGATCCTTGAAGAGAATGACCTAGCAAGATTCATCAAAGAAGAAGTACTAGAACCCGACGATGCTGCAGAAAAAGCCAAGCATCTAAAGGACACGATCAGGGCCAAAAGAATCATTGCAGATTCAATCAAAGACCACCTGATCCCTTATGTGTCATCAAAGAAGACTCCAAAATAAATGTTTGATTCCCTAAGCAGACTGTACGAAGGAAATAACATAAACCGGAAGATGAATCTAAGAACTCAATTGAAGAATACGAGGATGCAGAAAGGAGAAACAATCCAATAATATTTCTCCAGAATCTCAGAATTTAATGATCAGATAGAAGAAATTGGAGACACCATATATGAAGACGAGCTCATAATGACAGCTCTTAATGGTCTCACAAGACCTTGGGATGCATTCATCCAAACAATTTGTGCCAGAACGGAGAAACTAAAGTTTGATCGTCTATGGGAAGAGTGTATTCAAGAAGAAACAAGAGTAGCTAGCCATGAAGCGCTACTAGCAAGAGATGATGATCAAGACCTAGCTACTCACACCAAAAGAGGAAGGAAGAAACCCTACTTCTAGTAGGAGACTCATAAAGAGATTCAACCGCCAAACAAATTCAATAATAAAGAATCTCATCCAAGGATATTTTAGAAGAGAGGACAACGAAGGGAAAGAGATTACTCATCTGTACAATGCTATCATTGTGACAAGATGGGACACATTGCGAAATTCTGTCCAGCCAGATGAGAAGAATACAAGAGGAAACATAAGAGGCACCATGCCCATGCCGTTGAAGATGAAGATCCACTTGCAAAGATGATAAGAGAGAAGATCAAAGACTATGTCTTAATCTCGGCCCTCTCAGGATCAGTAACACTTGGAGAGGACACATGTCTCATTGATAGTGGTGCCTCCAAGCACATGATAGGTCAGAGAGACATTCTCTCTTGTATTTCAGAAAATAATTCTTCTCAGAAAGTGACACTTGGAGATGATTACCAATATCCCATCAAGGGAATGGGAGAATCAAGATACAAGCTAAATTCAGGGAACTCAATAAAGATGAAGGACATACTCTTTGTACCAGGTTTGAAAAAGAACCTACTCTCCATTTCTTCTTTAGAAAATAAAGGCTTAAGAGTTTCCTTTATAGATGTAGAAGTCCTCATGTGGGCTAAAGGAGAAACCTTGAATGAAGCAATCATCATTGGAAGAGAAGAAAATGGCTTGTATAAGCTAAAGGGTCACTCAGAGGCTGCCATGACCCATGCCATTGAAAACTCATGTGAACTTTGGCATAGAATATTATCTCACATCAATTACAAGGCACTACCATAGATATGCAAAGATGTCACAGGTCTACCAAAATTCAAAATTGACCATGAAGGCGTGTGCAATGGATGTGCACAAGGGAAGAACATCAAGAACCCTTTTCCAAAGAGAGACAACAAAGTAGAAGGAATCCTAGAGCTCATTCATTCATATGTATGTGGCCCAATGCCATCATCCTCCATTAGTGGGTATGTATACTATGTATCATTTATTGATGATTATTCCTGTAAGACTTGAGTGTATTTTTTGAAATCTAAAGATGAAGTGTTCATCAAGTTCAAGGAATTCAAAGCCTTGATAGAGAACCTTTCCGAAA
Source organism: Picea mariana (assembly GCA_032191745.1). Lineage (NCBI taxonomy): Eukaryota > Viridiplantae > Streptophyta > Pinopsida > Pinales > Pinaceae > Picea > Picea mariana. The sequence continues at coordinate 21,836 of JASDQU010711373.1, forward strand.
GAAAGATCAAGATACTCAGGTCAGATAATGGAGGAGAATATACCTCAAAAGAGTTCGTGAGCTTCTACAAAGATGTTGGGATCAAGAGGGAACTCAAAACTCCATATAATCCTAAAAAAAATGGTGTAGCTGAATGAAAGAACATAATGATAATGGAAGATGTGAAGACTATGATCCATGATCAAGATCTTCCAATGTGCTTATGGGAAGAAGCAAAAATGAAAGCCGTTTATGAGCAAAACTGATTATCCCATAGTGCACTTGGGTTCAAGACCCCTGAAGAGATGTTCATCCGAAAGAAACCAGAGGTAAGCCATCTCAAAATATTTGGCTGCCCAGTTTTTATACATATTCCGAAAGAGAAGAGAAACAAGATGGAACCTTCAGGAAAGAAGGGAATATTTGTGGGATACTGTGAGGTATCCAAGGCCTTTAAAATTTACATACCAGGTCACCGCCACATTGAGATCAGTAGGGATGTGACTTTTGATGAATATGCAACACTCAAGAAATTGAGAAGATGCCAAATTGAATAAGTATGTGAAGAAGAACCCGTAATCCCTAGAAATGCAGAATTAGTGAGGGAGGTTCCCAGAGCTGCAGAACTAGTGAAGGAAGACATAGTTTCCTTTGATGAGGAAGTTCCAAAAGATCATGATATATTAGAATTTCAAGAACTGGCTCAGATGACGACCCTCAAAAGAAATCCATCTTGGGCTAGAGAGCTCATTTAAGATGGAGAGAAGTATGGTGTTCCCCAAGGAACCACAAGACAGGTGAAAAGATCAAATCCATTCTCTAGTTATACGGCTTTGATGTGTGACATCCTAGAGAAGGAGCCTACCTTCTTTGAAGAATCCATTAAGATGAAAGAATGGGCAGATGCCATGACAGAGGAATACCAATCCATAATAAAGAATGATGTATGGGAAATAGTTCCTAGACCGAAGAGTAAAGACGTGGTATCCTCCAAATGGAATTTCAAAATAAAACATGCTGTTGACGAAAGTATTGAAAAGTATAAAGCAAGATTCGTCGCTCGAGGTTTTTATCAAAAAGAAGGCATTGACTATGAAGAGACATTCACTCCTGTAGCTAGATACACTTCGATCAGAACCATCATAGCCCTTGCAGCTAAGATGAAGTGGAAGTTGCACTAGATGGATGTAAAGACATCTTTCCTAAATGTTGTCATCGAAGAGGAAGTGTATATAGAGAAACCTCAAGGATTTGAAGTTGAAGACAGGAAGTCTCATGTCTGCAGGTTGAAGAAAGCATTATATGGATTGAGGCAAGCTTCTAGAGCTTGGTATGGATGGATAGACAGTTTCCTA
>JASDQU010711374.1:0-10491 GCA_032191745.1 Picea mariana
GACCACCAGTCGAAAAAAGTATCATCGAAGGCCTCGATGGTCCTCCCTCCCCCCTATCGTGGCAACAATGTTTCCCATTTGCACACTGTTGGGAAGGAGGCCACGTGCCCCCATATTGTCTCTCAGGTACTAAGACTGGGTACCCTCTTGGAGAAGAAAGAGAAAAGAACAGTCTTGAACCTGAAGTTCTTTTTGTTCCGCCCAAGACACTCTGTGAGTTGTCTCTTCATGCACTCTAGCATGGTTGTACTCCAATCGAACACTCATGCATTTAAGCATTGTACTGCGCAATGCATATGCGCTCGGGAGGCTTGATGTAAAGTTGTGGATCCAGTGATCCGCCCAATAAGTAAAACTATCACTTTCAGTGATAGGTTGGTGATTTTTTGGATCGGTACCTAGGAACCCACTTTATCTGTTCCAACCTCGCAGTGTTTCCCGATCAATTCGGTAATGTTGTGTGGCCCGGGAGGAAAAAACGAAGGTTGACTGGTTCACCTCTCCTTGAGAGGCCAGTCAGGAAGTAAATGTCCTCAATCGTTGGAGTCAACGACTGCCCCTCGAGCATAAAATCCTCTACATCTGGGTGCCAGTAATACACCAAGGCATTTAGCAACCTAGGTTGTGCCCACATGAGTGGACACCGAAAGAATTTCCACAACCCGCATTGTTTTAATACGGCGACAGTAGTAGGGTCTTCCTCGACCATTGTATCAATGTCCTCATGCTCCCTCTCTCTTCAATGGACATACATTCTGCAAAATGACAAGTTCAAAGGAGAGTCAATTGATGCATTTTTAATTTTTTCATATGTTTGAGGATGTACACGGGTTGTATTGGGTACATACGCGTTTGTACGCGGGCATAATTTTCTCTGCCCACCTACATACGCGAGTTGTGCTTGGATAGCCCGCGTACACGCAGGGCCAACCTTTTTAAAGGTGTGTGCCCATCCAAAAAACAAAAAGAAATGAAAAAAGGAAGATTTGAAATGCAGGAGGGACTAGTTTGTACTTTCTTGGTCCAAGCGAAAGTTTGTTTCGTCCATTGAAGCTCCCGGAATCAACTTCTTTCACAAAGGGGTGTTTTTGAATTTTTGGTCAATTCTCAATTTGCAATGGTGATAATGAGCTACCAGCTTCCATTTATAGACTTTTTTGGCCCTTTTTGTCACTTTTTGACCCCCGTTGTCGTTTTTTCTGGCTTGAAAATCATGTAACGTGGTTCCTAAGTTTCTCATTGGATGTTATGATGCACTTTACTTTTGGTTCGGTGAACTTTTTGGGAGTTGGGGCGCTTTCAAGGTCCTTTGGTAAAAAGTATTTTTTCCAACTTTGTGCATTTAAGTTAGGATTCCACCTCCACTTGTTGCACCTCGTTGTCTTTTTCACTTTACCATAGGATCGACACCACCGAATTGCGACACGGAACCGTCATTGTTGCTCTAGAAGTGTCATAATTTAGTGGTAGAGCCTACCCTCACATGGATTCCCTAGGTAGATCCTGGTTGCATTTTGGTGTCCATGCCATCGCTAATGACTATAGGCTCGGGAGTCCTTTTATTCTTATCTTGATTACAAGTTTGAGCCTTCACATGTATGATATATTATCACACTTGGCCTCACCCTCGAGACTCCCAAAAAACAAACAGGTCTTCTTTTAAGCCCTTTTCAGACGCTCTAAACATGAAAAGATTGTCGAGCGATCTTGTTGTCCTTCACACTCGCCAAACTAAAATTTGAAGGCACGTCTGTCCGGCAGTAGTTTACCCCTTTTTTTGTCTGGATGATCAATTGTACGAATAGAGGTATACTCTAGGAACTTTGGTTCGCTAGAAGAGTATTCTCAGGTATAAGTTTAACCCTTTTTTGGGCCCGAGGGACTAAATTTGCGAAAAAGGAATGCCCACGGAGTCCATAGTTAAGCTCTTTTCAGACTCCCTAAAAGTAAAAAGATTGTCGAGTGAGCTTGTTCCTTCACACTCATTAAACCGGTCCAGAAGAACATTCATTACGGAGTCCATAGTTAAGTTCTTTTCAGACTCCTTAAAATTGAAAATATCATCGAGTGACCTTGTTCTTTCACACTCGTTAATTGGTTCAGAAAAACATCTACTGGCATGAGTTTACCCCCTTTTTCGACCTGTAGATTAAGGAGGAAAAAGGTACACCTCAGAAGATTCATCTCGCCGGGAGATTTCTCTTTAGTAGATTTTATACTTTTTCGGGCTAAGGAGACTAAATTTAGAAAAAGGCAGCGAGTCCATAGTTAATCTCTTTTCAGACTCCTTAAAATTGAAAAGATTGTCGAGTGATCTTGTCTTTATCACACTCGTTAAAATGGTTTTGAATAGACATATTTTCTGTGCTAATTTATCCCTTTTTCGAACCGACTAGACTATCTTCGAAAAAGGTACCCCAGTGGAGTCTTCTTTTGCACTTTTTCAGACTCTCTAAAAATGAAAAACCATCGAGCTTACCTTCTTTGGGTTCGTTTAAAATTACATTGAAGGGCGTTATCATTATGTCCTATCAATCGCATTTGCATTCCTGTGTCTTTGGCCTAATGTCGGCTCCATGTTTCTCTCAACTGAACCTCTGAAGCATGCCTTATACGCAAGCTTTGCAGCACTTTGCCTTTGTGTCTTAACACCTAGACCCATGGAGAAATTTTCCTGAGTGTCCTTTTCTTGCACATGTCTCTTTGATCTGAGCATTAGTGTGTTCCTTGCACTTGGAACTAGTATGCTTGCGACACTCGTTCCTCCTTTGTAACGTAGCATTATTTTATTCTTTTTCAAGCTTTCAAAATATTGAAAAAGACAAAAAAAAAAAATCAAATATACCCCAAAAAGAGGATGGGAAAAGTATTTTTTTTTTATGGCAGCACAATGAGTCGCCCTTCGACAAAGCACATCCTTTTGTTTGTTCATCCAGCTCTGGGATTTAATAGGACCTTAGGAAGTTGTTCTCGTAACATAGAGACGTGTCCTCCTCTATTTGGTTATTCTTCCAACCATATGGAGAATTTGCGTTGCCTCATGCATCGTGAACTTATATCAATGTCATGTTGCCTGAGTCTCATCATTCATTGTGCTATTTTCCAAGGGAATTTTTACCCAACTTGAGTCGTCCCTTCTGCAGTTTGTCTCTTGTCCTCATTCCTGGCCATCCCGAAAGTCCAATCAAAGTCTTTGTTCAAAATCAATGAAGTTCTCTGCCTGATCAACGAGATCCTCTTGTTTGCTCCCCGACAAGGCGTTGAAGACCTCTGGGTAGTGAAGTCGTACACTCATATTACACTCCTGCCCAAGTTTTGAAAATATTGAAGTTGTTTCTCGAGCTCTGAAGGCCTCATCTCTAGCCATCAAGCGTCATTGGATTCTTGAAGATGGATACTATTCATGTATATCTTTCGATTTTGAGATGTAGATCTGCTATGTACTGCTTGTGACTACACTTTATATAGTTATGTGACATGGATCTACAGTGTATTTGATTGGCAACCATGATTTATTTCATCCCGAGCATGGGTATGCCCGCCTCGGTGAGACAATTGTTATTTTTGTAGATGACACCTCCCGAACTCTGGTCCCAGGCTCACTTGCTTCGTACGTTGGTAAAGATTTGTAATGTATTTTGGCCATCATATGCTCTTATGACCTCACACATTAGGGGGCATGTTTTATAACCCTAATTTTCACCAGACATGCATACCTAACAACAGACCTTCTTACTTACTATTTTTTCCAAACCAATACTAAATAACTCTTCTTAAAAACCATTTTTTTGAAGATGTACGTGCCCTGCACCACTACTGCCCGTGTATGTACGCTAGCTTCATCACTATTGCCCGCGTACATACGCTAGATGCACCATTACAACCCACGTATACCCACAAAAATTGCAAAAAATAAAAAGTTGCAAGGGAATACGGCCTTTTGGGTAGTTTCCTAACCAATCGATCGCCCATATTCTGTCACCCAACCGAATAACTATCTTTTTGGCATATAAAAGAAGGTGTTGGGGTCCCATTCCAAGCAGAAGCATGAAAGCAGTAAAACTCCACCCATTTCATAATCCCCCTTTGCCCCAAGAATTTGCAACCACATTATGAGTTTTGAGACAGAATTTCCTATTATTGCCCCTTTTTCCTCATCCATAAGCCTATGCCCATTCTCTAGAAAGAAGTGTGAGAGAAGAAGGATACGTGGAAGCAGTTGGAGCTTGGTGAAGAGGAGCCCAGGACCAAGTTCGAGGAGTAGTTGTCGATCTCATTTTGTAAGCAACTTTGTGAGATTAATATAAAGAAGTACTTTTGTCATCCCACCATATGATGTGTTTAATCTGTATGATTGATTTACATTTAGTTATGACATATAACCCACTAATTCATATATAGAATGCATGTTCATATTTTCTTATTTATCTTTTGATGAATGCAGGTTAGCCTTGGGAGGAGATTTGCAGTCAAGAAGTGACCGAATGCATTGGGATCGACGTTGGACATGGAGTTTAAGGTAGGACTACCGGATCCCTATACTTTGTACTTTATACATGAATGTGGGGTATTGTCAGGATAGTTGTTAAAAGTAGGAGACTTTAGACAGTTAGCTCTGCCTACACTTTAGAATCCTAGTATAGTCTGCAGGGGGGTTTTCCCACTATATCAATGACTCACCTTCATCCATCTATATAGATTCAATACTTCCATCTTGAATGATTTTGGCCTCTTGGTCAAAGTTATCAAAATTTTCTTCATCAAAGATCTCTTACAATATTAAACCATTTGGGTTTGGCACTCTAGGTGCTCTTTGCCTATGCTCTTCAGTTCTATCATCATTTATGATCCTCTATTCATGGAGAGGGTTTCTTCTCTGCTCTTGAGCGGGAACTCTAGGATTTTGATTCGTATGAGCAAAATTTTGTCCTCTTCTTATTCTTGTTAGCTCATTATGCATTTGTTAGATCCTTTGATTCGTCTGAGTTATTTATAATCTTTGTTTTGTCTCTTGAGTTTTTGTTGGATCGTTTCTTACATTAGGTATCACTCCTTGAAGGATCCCTCCACCAATTCCTCGATTTTCATTATTCTTTGTTCCTTGATTTTCAACATTCCTCGAAGTGTATGCCCCTTGATTTGAGATAGCAAGAGTATCAACTTGTGTTTGAACTTTCCGAAGGATAATCTCAGGATCAACATATGTTTCTAGCATGACTTCTTCCATCTCCGTTGCTTTATGCATAATTCCATATAAGTCTTCAATTTGTGAAGACCTGATAGCAAGTTTTACATTTGAGGGCATTGCATTTTTATAACATACAAGTATAATTGGAAGGTTTAGTTTATGCTCTTCTAGAATCTAATTTACTATCTTAAAAAGTCTTAAATTACAATATTTGATCCTTTCACCCCTTTTTCAAATGAATTTGGATGAATTGTGTGAGTAAAGTATGATATGCTATTGGGTGTAACAGACTCGACCCCTAACTACCTTTTTAAGGGACCGGGTATTAAATTTTCTCTCCTCTTAACAACCTTAAATCTTCTCTATCATAGATCCCTCATCTTCCGCTCATCAAGACCTTTCCAAGGTCAGAAATTTTGCTCAGAATTGACCTTTGGAACGAAGCAAGGACCTCCCAAAGTGCTTGGGATTTCATAGACAACATCTCTCTTACCTTCATGTGGAATCCACATAATGTTTCGTTGTCCATGCCTATTGAAAAGGAAACACTTAGGTCTTGACGTGGCACTAGCCTACCCTACCATGGTGGAACGCCACTCAGCTCGTCATTCTGTTTGTAATGGACATCTACCGTCCTATGGAGTCCTAGCATCTCTGATGTATTCAGAGACTCATGGGCGATGATCTTACGGACTCAAGGTTTATATTCATACTCTTCATGAACTCGTCCACAACACTTAGCTTCTTTTTCCTTCACGGAATCACAGACTCGTACACTCACGAATGCATAATCCTTCCCTTCATAAGTCCATATGAATAATCTCAACACTTAGCCACTTTTCCATCCACATGGACTCGTGGATTCGCGGACATACAATTTTGTACCTCCTCTTCATAAGTTCATCTGAAAAGCTCAACACTTAGTCAATTTTCCATCTACGTGGGCTCGCAGACTCACGAATGCATAATTCTTCCTTTCCTAAGTCTGCCTAAAAAGTCTCAACACTTAAATTATTTTTCCATCTATGCATACTCGCGGACTCACAGATGCATAATTCTTTCCTTCATAAGTTCGTATGAAGTGTCTCAACACTTAGCCACTTTTCCATCTATGCAGACTCTTGGACTCGTGGATGTACAATTCTATTCCTCTCCTCCATAAGTTTGTCTGAGAAGTATCAATACTTATATTATTTTGTGAGTTTGTCGGGTTTGTGGGTTGGCGGACTCGCGAACCCATTCATCTCATCTTTGCAACCCTTAAACTCGACAGGGACCCACTCCCTATTACTTCAACCAATTACAGGCCTCCACATGGCTTCCTTGTACATGTAGGCTCATGACATCAACATAACATTAGCATGATGTCATCCCTCTTCCCGTCAATGTCCAAGGCTTCCACGTTGATCAACGATCGAGATCACATCCTAGATGTACTTCAATAAACGATCGAGATCTTTCAAACTTTTGGTCTGATGTCCAAGGCTAAGACGGAGTTCTAAGCCATAGTTCACCTAAGGGGCTTGCGCTATGGCCCACCGGACAATTACCAGTTTCCATTCATAAGCTGACACCTATCAACTTCTGGATACGTTGGCGTTCTAGTTCAGCATGATACATCATGTTGACGCTACCTCTTCTTCAAATATTGCTTAAATGATACCACAATGATCTATAACATATATTAATCTCTTATTAATGGTCCAGATTAACTCATGTACATTCTCTACAAGTAGTGTAACCTGCCCCAATGGAGGGTCCACATCTATTCGCTTAGCCGATCCAACGGTTGTGATTCCTTTGAGCTTAAAACATGGTTTTTCTTTCGATTCAGAATTTAGATAATTCAAGGATTTTTCTTTGGGCTCATTCCTTTATCCACAATAAGCACAAGCATGTCATCTAGCACTCAAATGAGGGCTCAAGGTCCCGTGAACCCACGAATATATCAAGGGGAAGAACATATAGTTTACGACCTTCTCTGGCCTCTCATACATAGCACAGCCAACCATTCTCGTTTGATTGTGAAGGCGAGTTATATTACCTTCTTGGGCTTAGTACCTTACATCCCACTATTAACTTATAATCCTAGTTTCCATTCACAGGTTTCCCATCACAATGATGGATATATATATATATATATATATATATATATATATATATATATATATATATATATATATATATATATATATATATCACACAAGAACCATAAAATTAAGCTCATTATATTTATCTCAGAACATTACAGAACACTTGTATTCAGTTGTGCATGGCATGCACCGTTCTTGCCATCCTGTCGTCACTTAAACGCAAGAGTTTGCAAATGCAATCAGTATCATCACTATAAATCAAGTATCTATATGTATAGCTCAAGTACAAGCATCCAATCATGCATTTCAATTCAATTACATAGAGTCTATGAAATACTTATCTATTACAGTTGATAGGCGACCAATTGACTATGGGTGTTTGACTTTCCGTGCAACCATAGGCTCAAATGCATTCACTTTTAGCATTCTGCCCACTCTCATCCCAAGCCATGATATCACTAGGGAATCTCTCTTAGGTTCTCAGTAAGATTTGAAGGTTACTCTCCTTCACTCTACTCTAGGTAGATATTTTCTTTACACCCACCTAGCCCAGGCCCCTTCGAGGTTTATCAGATGCTTTCCCAGCATCAATCTCGTGGCCTTCTTAGCTCATGTCGGGTTTCGAGTCTTTTATGCTCCATCTCCCTGTTCTTCTACGAGTTCTATCATCTTTTTCTTGCACGCACTCATGTGTTCTATTCAACAGCTCCCTTCCTGAAAGCTCAAACTCTTCTCCTCGTTCCCCTCTCTCTGTGTACTTTTCTTGCATGCATGACTTAGGTAGGTTCTCGACCTGTCCTTTTGTTTCTTCTTTTAGAAGGCAACTTGTGGGTCAATCCCGGCAACCCGTGGTGATCTTTCCTAATGTCCTTGTTGACTCTTAAATCCATTAGGACCGAAACGACAACCTCACGGGGATACAAATCCCCCTACGTTTTTATAGAGGTGGTACTCCTCTCTATCTCAAGATATTCTTGGAATTATAGATTTTCAAAATAATACAGGACTTTGAGAAAGTCCACCATGATATTCAAAGAAATATAAAGGTTTCTAAAAATAAAATATTTTGTTTTATTTAAAGAGAATTCCTGAGAGGTGACCATGAACCTCACGCATCACATATTTGAAAAAGCTAAGCAAAGTGTCCTCACATCCATCATAGTTAAACTAAAGTTTTTTTATCACATAAAAATAAAAATAAAATGGTCTACACACATAAGAAAACTTTAATAGAGTAAACACATGTGGAGCTCAAATAAAGAAAATGATAGATCGATCTCAAATATTTTATACTCAAAACTCAGAGTTATAAAACATCGTCAAAACCAATCCYGGATTAGTTCTATTGGTATTTATGAGAAAYAGAAAGTCAGTTACAAAGMTTTGAAATTTAAATGCATTTGTCCAGAGCACTGGGATTGGGGCTCCCGCATACCATAAAGAAAATATAAACAAGAAGTAAGTTGTGAAGAGAAGATGGTGGGCGATGACAGAGTAGCAAGATTATGATGGTCTCTCTCCCTTCACTTGCTTGTTGTTATCCTTTTATTTTCCTCATTAATAGTTATAGGAATCGTCTCAACTGTTGTTTCTTGGCCTTCTTTAGTTAATTTATCAATTGTCTTTTTAAACCAATCTTCAATGTAATTTTTCATTGGCCCAACATTTATTTCATGCCTAATTTTGATATTAAATAATTTGCCTTCCAAATCTCTTAAGTCATGAGAAATTCCATGTATTGCCTCCTCAATATCTTGATTTTTCATAGAATAATTAACCAGCCAATTATCTATCTCTTCTTCGTTATATTCAATTATGCCATAAAAATTTCCAGTCGATAACCCCTTTAGTATCTCGACTTGTTCATCAAATTGTTGCCTTGTCATAAACATTGAATTGAGAATTAACTTAGGATCTTGCACCTCATCGGTGCTTCCTGGCAGATCTATCTTTGTGAGTCTTTTGAATAATTCTTCTCTTTTCACTATGGCTGAGTTGCATGCTTGGACAATGTTATTCAAATTATTGATATTTTCTTTCCAACAGGCATTCAATTGTTTAATTCGACATGGAGAAGGCAGATCCTATTCTCTCATTTTCAATTCTGTCATGTTTGAGACTTTTATCCCAAATGGTAAAACAGCATATGTGTAGAATCCTTCTTCATTTTTTAAATCAGCTTGGAGATATTCATGAAAAGCATGTGCCCTTGAACCGAAAGAAACAATATTGTTTTATACCTCCCATGCTTCTATTATCAATGACATTCTCTTTTAAATGTTTTTCTCTACATAGCTTCAGATCGTTGTGAGAAAATTAGAAGATATTTTTAATTTAATATCGAGTGTAGTTGGCTTAGCCATTGTTAAAGGACTAGCTAGGATTGGAAGAGGCATCAAGGTAGTTTCCAATTCTCTAATCTTCTCCTTTAATTTCACATTTTGAGCTTCTAAACCATCAATAGAATCATCAAGCGCATACCTAGTTTCCCTATGAATTTTGGAAATCTGGGACAGTTGCATATCCTTCAGGTCGACCTCTAAGCGAGACTTTTCCTTTCTATTCTTCTGTCACTTCTTTCTACAATCAACTTTTTAGACTCTTTATCAAAAACAACATGTTGAAAAGTGAAGGATTCTTCTTCACTAAAGGTCTCATTTCCAACGACTTACAACGAATAATTTTGTTGAGCCATATTTTTTAGTTGTTCTATTGGAGGAAATATTTTCTCAATATCTATTTCTAGTTCCATGTCTCATTTCCAACAACTTCCAATAAAGAATTTTGTCAAGCCATATTTTTTGGGTGTTCTATTGCAGAAAATATTTTCTCAATATCTACTTCTAGTTCCATATCCTCCAAAGAAAAGATTTGGATGTCATTTTCTATAAGATTATATTCTTCCTCTTGCACTAATTTTTTCCTTTTCTTCTCACAAGGAGCTTGTGTGAACTCTCAATTTTTCCAGAGGGGAGGATTCTTCTCTCCCCCTCTACTGGAACTATTTTTGACAACCTTTTTAACTGGGTGGGTCGTTGGAGTATTACTCCTAGATGTAGTATTCTTGGGATTAAAAATTGGAGATTGAGCACTTCTTTCACTAGGACCTTTTCCCCTTTGCTTGTAAAAATCATTACTGCTAAGTAATGTTTCTAGATCGCCAACATCGTGTACAGGAGTGCTTTGGTTGTTACCCTCTTCTTGTTCGTT
>JASDQU010711374.1:15858-37161 GCA_032191745.1 Picea mariana
AGTGCTTAATAACATGGATGTTAGATTTGACTGATATATACATGCATAGTGCTGAATCTGTTAAGACCTAATCTGTTTCATCATGCTAAGAGCTGTTACATGCTAGATCTGGTTGGATACTACGATGCTCTGTAATTAGGTTTTATCTGTGCTGTTACCAAGAACTGAATGTTGATGAATGTTTACTGCTAAGTGCTCTGTTAGGCGTTAGAATCACAGATCTGTGTCCTACTTAAGGTTGCAAACATCTGAGTTCTGCAACCACCCCTGCCTTTACCTCGGGAGAGACTTCATCTACTTCGCAGCTGTTTCCTAAAGGGCCGATAGTTAGGGTTTTGTTGGTGTGTTGTTGTAGTTTTGAACACTGGCTCTGCCTTTGGGCCAACAAATGGTTCTGTTGTCGGGACCTGAAACTATGATTGTTGGGAAATAAGGAAGAAGAAGCTTTGTGAAAAGATCCGACCTGAAACTGTGATTGCTGGGAACTGAGAAAGAAGAATATTTGTGCAAAGATCCGACCTGAAATTGTGAAATCTCTGTGCATAGATCTGTCGCTCTAGTGCGCAGTTTTTACTTAGGTTGTGAAGCTTTGTGGCAAGCAAAGAGGCCAGATCTAAAGAAAAGAGGTAAGATATGGAAGTTCTGTACTCTGATAAAGGTAAGAATAATGAAAAGTTCTAGATCTGAAAGCTTTGTGCTCTGTAGAAGTAAGATAAGTGGAAATTTTTGTTTCAACAGTATGGATCTAGGTATGTTTGATAGATTCTGTCTTAGCTTGAAAACTAGGACATTGATAGATGAAAGAAGGTTTGACATGCGTAGATCTAATAAGAATAGTGAAAGATATGTTATACCTATGCATAGAAAGAATGTTTGGACTAACAAGTGGATGCAGGATCCTAGAAAGAAATGTTTGTAGGTTAGCTACTATGATCCTAGCGCACAGTACAAGAAGAGTTGGGAATCATTTAAAAGAAAGAGAGGATTAACCCTCTATTACAGTTGCAGAAAACCGAGACACCTTGCTAAGGAGTGCCCCTGGAGAATACCTAGTTGTCTTTGTTGCAAAGCTATGGGCTATGAAGTATTGGATTTATCTAGAATGATTGCTAAGCTTGAAGGAATGAACATGAGACAAGAAAACCCTAAGGCAGATCCAAAAACTACGATTATGGCAGAACCCGAGAAAGAATCAGAGAAAGTATCTCTATAGATAAAAGACACCCTGAATGACCACCGACATGTCAGCTTATAAGATATATTCAAAGAAAAAGCATGCATAGAAGCAAGAATATGAGACTTCGACATTGACTGTGTTCTAGATGAGGAAACACAGGTGAATATCATGACAGAAAGAACTTGGGAACTTTTAGGGAAGCCTGCTATGAATCCTTCATTGGGAGGAATAGGACTATTTAGAGGAAAGATGATAGACCTATGTGGAAAGCTCACCCAGATACCTATGAATGCCAATGGGACTTCTACAAAGGAGGATTTTGAGATTGTTAAATTTATTGAGAACAACGCCCCATTTACCATGTTACTAGGAAAACCTTGGATTGAAAGAGATCAGGCCAGAAGGAAGGAGGAAGAAGTAGTTTTAGAGCAGAAGAAACAAGAATTAAAAGATTTCATGACTAGAAGGATCGCACACTTGATTGAAGAACAAAAGAACAAATCGAAGCTATCTAACACCAGAGACCCGGATGTCAAAGTTGCAAGAACACTAGAAGACCCACAGAAGATTGAAGTACCTATTCTAGATAAAGAAGATGTATCACCCTCGAATCTTAGGAAATAATCTCAACAACGCAAAGTAACTATGCCAAACGCAGATAAGAATCAAAATGGAAAAAGGAATACCAAGACGAAGCTCACTGGAAAGAAGGCCAAAAAGCTAAGTAAGAAAAGAGCTAAGATAAAAAAGTTACAGAAGGTTCCAGAGGGAACTTCGTAGAGGGAAAATTTACAAAATTGGAGCTTCGTCGGGATAACAAAACAACACCACATGGCACTTCGCCAGGGTGAAGCAATTCAGCCATTGGGAACAATATAACCGTTAGGATGACCCTCCGAATGGGTAGAAAGGCATTTATGGTTCACCACTAGACCGTTGGACCATGCTGTAATGGACATAACAGAGTTAATGAAGGCTTCTCACCCGTTGCAAGAGATTCATTGCCAAGTTATCTATTTATCCCATCGCGCCATGCACCGAGAACACTTTTGCTAACCGTGAATCTGAGTCCATAGACTTGTTGATTTTACATAGTGATCATTGCACTATTGTCCTCTATCCCATTGCAGTGTCTAAGTTACTCTCCGAACGCGAGATTTCCAACCCTGAGCGTGTATTTTAGATGAGTTCAACACTGCAGAGAAAGTTTTCGAAGAAGTTCTCATCGACCTCATGACTGAACGAGTAATGTCGATGTCTACAGGAATACAAGTGTCATTGACGAGAGGACTGCAAGCCTCTTTGTCGACTGCTCACGGAGTTGGATCATTCCGACCCTCAGCGGAAAAGAGAAGCAAGCACAAAGATGACCTAGCAAATGCGAAGCTGATTCCAACCATATTGCCCGATGACAACCTACCTCTGACTGATGTGGTGAATCATGATAGTGTGCCAAGAGATTTTGAGTACACCATGGTCACTGCGTACCTCCCAAAGGGGATACGTGGAGTTCACACACAACAGGATAAGATCACAACATTGAAGTTCAACGACTTAAACCTCAGATATTGCAAGATCTATGGTATGCTCTCCCCGTACAAGTACCTAACCATAACAAAGGGGAAGAATTCAAAGATAATTCCCCAGCCGTGGATGATGAACATCACGCAGTCCACCCTGCTGAATGTCATGAAGATCCCACACTTCGGAAGACACCATGAATTCAACGCATGTGTCAAGATGCTACTGTCATGTTACCATGGCGACTACTTATGGCTAGACCATCATATTACAGTTGACCCAACGCTGATCCATAGGATCACATGATTGAGTATGCAAGGACCTGACCTGCAAGAGTTTTATCCAGGAAAAGCCGCAGATTGTGTGCTGGCACAGAAGATCAAGGATACATATGGTGATGTTGAGAAGGGAACGAGAGGCTACAAGGTAGATTCCATCCAAAGTGTTGTAGCGTACCTAACATGTCAACTAATAGCTAGAAAGTTAGTAAGGATGAACCAACCTGCACAGGTCACCAGCTCTGTCGTTGACCTCGCAGGGAAGTGCGTGGAAGGCCTACAGATGAATTGGGAGAAGTACCTAGTTAACCAATTGGAACTAGACTACCAAGAAGCGCAGGATTAGGGTTATGAATTTTATTTCAGCTGGCCCCTGATCCTCATTGCATTTGTTTCCTGGGAGATGCTAGAAGGTGCGACCTTCCCAGACATAGAGTCATTCGAACAGCTTGCTGCGAAGTTCGCTACCCTTTGGTATTCAAGTGATATGAACAAACAGTGGCAATCGAATGCTGTGTTTCATACATATTACCTCCAGCTAAAGAGATCCATCGAAGTTGATCCTTGCATGACTCCAAACACCTTACAGAGGTTCCGACCCCTGATGAAGTTCAGCGCAGATCGACACTTCATCTACATTACAGCGCGAGCAAATGAACATAAAGATCAGCTTCAGTCATATTATAAACTTACATAAGAAGACCTTGAGGAGATCACTAAGGAATGGTCCGCTGACCTCCTTATCCCCGCCAACCCTGCATAGATATCTAAAATTGACAGCCTAGAGGGCACTCATAAAGAGAAAAATACACCGAAGAAGACTGAGGAGGTCCAAAATTTAAGCAGCACCTTAGGAAAGACTGCTTCAGTGTCACTTGACCGAGGGGGTGATGATGAAGTAGAAGCTGAACAAAATCCAGGAAAATTAACACCGCCCAGAGATGAGGTTGACCCCTTGAAGAAGAGGAAGATTCGCCCCCCGAAACCTTCTTCCCCAAAGAAATCGAAATCCACCATGACCAAGATGCAGACTGTCCTTACCTCCAATGATTTTGACTTCATCATAACAGCCCTGAATGACGCTTCACTGGAAATAATAGAGAAACAAGAAGCCAAGCAGGAAGAAATGTATGATAGAATTGGAGTCGAACTCCAAGGGGTACAACAGGATCTTTAGTCCAGCCACGCAGTATCCACTGCACCCTTGCCATTGGGAGAAACAAAGTTGGGAGATGAGCCAACCCAACTCCACCGACTAGCTGATACAGTCAAAGATCACCTTCGACGAGCACAAGAAGAAACAGAACAAGCCACCCAGGCCTTGAAGCAAGTGTAAAGCATACTCGTAGAACAATGCAACGCTGCAGAACATAAAAAGATTGCTCTCCAAGTGAAGTTCGATGAAGAAAAAACACAGATGCAGCAAGGAAAAGAACAGTTGCTCGTGGAGCAACTCGAAGTGAAAGAAGCGGTCAGCAGAGCACTTCACTATGTGACAGTCTTAGAAATAAAGATAGAGGACCGAGTCACGCAGTAAGTAGAGCAACTCGCAGAAGCTATCCAACAACTACAACAATGCATAACAGACTTAGAGCTTCACACAATGCCCGAGACTCTACAGGATGTAAGGGATCAAAGAGAAGCAACTGCTTGGAGCATAGTTGAAAGGATAAAGGCCCTTGCCATGGAATGCAAGCAGCTGAGTAATAGTAGTGCCCAGATGTATGGGAAACTCAATGAGAACCCAGAATTGAAAGCACTAGAGTCATAGCTCAGGGAAGCAAAGTAGCAAGCAGAGACAATACAGGTTTAGTTGAAGCCCTTGTCAGCTGTGGAAGAATGAAGCGATCCCAAGAGCAACGCACCGTCCAACAACAAATCCACACTATCCAGAGCAGAGTTATGGAAGTAACTCAGAGGCTCCAACCTATACAAGATAAGGCTTACCAATTATTCACAGAGGTTGAAGGCCGAGGAGCAGAACTCGAGCAGGTTGTCATTGCAGTTGAACAACGCCTGGAGGGACCTGTCAACGACGCAGTCATCCAAGAGTTCACTGAACAGGAGTTTGTGGCACAACAACAAGTCGAGGCTTTTGAAGCAGAACTACCTAGACCAGAGTGACTTGGGACGAGTCACAGGTGAGTGTTTGGGGCCTATTGGCCCTTGACCAAGTTTTGGGACATCCTTGGTCAAGTTTGACCTATTTTGGGACTTCGACAACCTGTCGAAGGTGGAGAACAAGACGAAGTAGAGATCGTAGGATCTCGACCCTTTTTTGGGTCCTTTTTGGGATTTGGGATTATGTAATGGGTATGGGATGTCGGCCCGTGGGTTTACCCATGTTTAGGCCTATTTTGTAAAGTATAAATAGATGTCTAGGCAATGTAAGGAGGGGGAAACTATGTGATGTTAGGCCAATGTGCTAAGTGCTAGTGATCGATCTATGTGATCGGAGGATTGTAAGTGATCTGTGCATACTGTGTGAAGCTTGCAGAGCTGAGTGCAAGTGACTATAGAAGGCTTAGTGCTGTAACGTAGCTCGGGGAAGGAGGATCTGGTGAGGTGCGCGCAGATCTCCTGTCCTATGCGGAGTAGGGTTTTTGAGGCTCTGTGCATGTAATTGATTAACAAAAGATAATAGAAGGGAAGAAGAGTCAATGGACATAGCCCCGGGGGGTGAACCACATATATGTTGTGTTGCTCTACTTTGTGCAATGTGTTGATGTGCTTATATGTTAATGTTCTTAGTGCTTTAATATAGATGAATGATCTGTCGATGCTTAGTGCTTAATAACATGGATGTTAGATCTGACTGATATATACATGCTTAGTGCTGAATCTGTTAAGACCTGATCTGTTTCATCATGCTAAGAGCTGTTAGATGCTAGATCTGGTTGGATACTGTGATGCTCTATAATTAGGGTTTGTCTGTGTTGTTACCAAGAACTGAATGTTGATGAATGTTTACTACTAAGTGCTCTGTTAAGCGTTAGAATCACAGATCTGTGTCCCAACTAAGGTTGCAAACATTTGAGTCCTACAACCACCCCTGCCTCTACCTCAGGTGAGACTTCATCTGTTTCACAGGTGTTGTCGAAAGGTCTGGTAGTTAGGGTTTTGTTGGTGTGTTGTTGTAGCATTGAACCCTGGGTCTGCCCCTGTTCCAACATCGACTCTGCAATGACCAAGTACAATACAAAATCTTTATTATATTGGGTGGCCGAAGCAGGGGGGCAGACACGAGGGCACATTTTAACGCTTGGAAAGAGTGCTGAGCAACTTCTTCCCAATGGAAAGGAACATCCTTCTTTAGTAAACGCATGGACCCTTTTATGATCTCGACATAGTTTGCGATGAAACGCCATAAAAAATTTGCTTTTCCCTGTAAACTCTGAAGCTGAGGGATTGTGCACGGAGGAGAGAACTGAACTATCGCCTCAACCTTTAGAGGAACGACCATGATCCCTGTTGTCGAAACTATGAAACCAAGTAGACGACCCGACGTCATGCAAAAACTGCATTTGTTTGGATTCAAGTGAATCCGATAGTAGTGACATCGCTCAAAGATAAGTTGGAGGTGTGTGGGATGATAAACTCTCTTACGATATCACGACACTAAATCATAGAGATAAGCCTCGACTAAGTGTTTGAGATAGTGGAAAGCAAAAGACATGGCCCGCTGAAAAGTGGCTCCAGCATTCTTCAGGCCAAAAGGCATCTACCGATAAGCAAATGTACCCCATGGACAGATAAAAATTGTTTAATGCTGGTCCTCGGGTTTGATCTGTATCTGATTGTATCCCGAGAAACCATCCATGAAAGAAAATACCTTATAGCCTACGCATTCATCGATAATCTATTCAATAAATGGGGTGGGGAAATGATCCTTTGGACATGCCTTGTTCAAATCACGAAAGTCCATACATATGTGAATCGTACCCTACTTTTTGTTGACTGTAACGGGATTCGACACCCATTGAGTCAATTGGACGGGGTAGATGAAACCAACTTTGAGTAGTTTCTCTACTTCAGCCTTAATAGCTGCTGGTTTCCGAGGATTAACTGGACAAAGCTTCTGTCGGACCGTCTTGGCGTCAGGGTAAGTCGTAATCTCATGTTCGACGATTCTTGGATCAATACCTGGCATTTCCTCGTAAGACCAGGAAAAAACATCGCATAATTCTTTAAATAAATCTGTATAGATCTGAATCTCCTCAGGGGAGCAGTCTGCTCTGATGAAAACATTCTCCATGACCCAGGGGTTCTAGAGATATCAATAGGTATCGTTTTAGCGATGGTTTCCATATTACCCTTGGCATAAACTGCGTGTGTAGCCAGAGGATTGATAGGACAAGACCTATCTCCAGTCATAGTCAACACAAATTCTCATGCCTCTATTCTTCCTAACTCTAGGAGGAAGTATGATCTGTGATGGAGATCATCCCAGGTTTGTCTAGACCAGTCAATGCCTCTAAAATCGCCTTGTCAAAGGGCAAGACCAAGTCTAAGGAATCGGTAGTGGCAAGGGAACCTTGAGCCCAGGCAGGCTCGGGAATTGGATCTAACTCTTGTGTAGGAGTCGGATCGGGGTCAATGGAAGCTTGTTGGACTATAGAGTATTCAACTTCTACCACAGACAAGGGCATGGACATGCCGTGGTGCCCTGTCCCTTCCATCATGGTTGATGGGGAAGGAAGAATCCACAGATCATTAAAGTAAGTCGTGCAGAACGACAATACTAAAAAGATTTCAGCCTTAGGCTGGTCGGGGACAACCGATATCATTTTGACATCGCCAGAAGGAGGTGGGTAATCGAAAGTACCCATGAGAGGTGGGTACAAACCAACCCCCACATTGGCAACCCCGGGCTATGGGTTAACAATCATTGGGACTGCGGATGCTCTCGATGAAGGGTCAGGTATGGAGAAAGACAATTGATCAATGGTCACGATTCGACCCTCATGTGGAAACAACAAGACCCGAAAAATTGTGGTGACCACTGCATGCATGGCATATGTCCAACTCCTTCCTAATAGGAGGTTGTAGTCGAGAGGCGCATCGACCACTTCAACTTTGACGCACACGATCTTCCCTCCTAACTGCACGGGGAAAGAAGGAATGATTCCATGTGGTCTGAAAGCACGACCATCAAAAGCCGTAAGAAGATTAGGTGAAGGAGACAGAACGAGTTGGCCAATATCCTTCCAACATGCTAATGACATTATGCATGTTGAGGCGCCCTCATCAACCACTGTACGAAAAATATTCTGGGTAGACAATTTCATGGGGTGAGCCACTACTATCTGAAATGCGACGTGGTATGGGAGACGAGTCTTCAAGTCATTGTATCAAGATTGATATTTCCCAGATTACATGTCTCAGTGGATGCTAAGGCAGCTAGCAGAGCCTTTCTTTGCGAAGGGTAGCTCTGGAGGACCTGCAAAGCAGACATTGCGCAAGGGGTTTGTGACAAATCCTCCACCATAGAGTAGTTCTGGGCGACCCTTGCATTTGGATTATGTGAATCCTTCTTGAACACCCCTTTTGGGATGCATGTCATTGTTTCACCCATTGTTTCACCCATTGTTCTCTCAATCTGGAGAGGAATAGACGGGTTTTCAACTTCTTTACCCTTTTCGACAGTACTTGGCATTCCGTAATCATGTGCCCTAGTAGCTATATGAGATTCACCTTTCAACATATAGACATTCGAAGTCGAGGGATTGCTAGACGACAAAGGGGGTCCCTGACTACCCCCATCCGTGTTCGTAGAGGTTTGAGTTAAATTTTTCCCATGAGGAAATGGCTTTGTTAACACTGTAGGCTGTTGCTACGCCAAGAACTTTTGGGCCTCCGTGAGTCGAGGGAACATGTGAGTCAAGTGGTCTTCCGCACAAAGGTTGCATGAATACTTCATCTTCTTTCTCTCTATGTTTCCCCTGCCAACATTATTGGTGGGTTTCTTATCCCTCTTACCGTTCTTTCACTGTTTTTTCTTCCCTTCAGCCTAGTGGTTGGCCTTTGGGTTTGTCGATTGCACGCTGTGTACATCCGATGTCTGAGTAGGGGGCGTAGTCGAACTAGGAGTTGGGTTAGGCACTGTCTATTGTATCGACAATTGTTGCAATTGGTTTGACAACGGATCAGTGGGCTTTGCTTGTGCTAAACCAACAATGTTGTCAACATGTGGTCCAAACTTGTGTCTGGTCTTATTAAGAATAGACCATGGCGCATCTGGCAAAAATTCATAAAGCAAACCACACTAAGAGTAAATCATCTCTAGATGTTAAGCTCTTATTATCGCATCTTCCTCCAAAAAGACCCCCGGCGTTGCTACGTCCTTGGATAGCTGGGGTACCAAATGCTTAAGGAACCATTCCAGGAGGAATGCTGGTGGAACTAGTACTTTAATCAAAATCTTCCGGCGCCGCCATTCTCGGATGTGATCAGAGATATGGTCGGCCTTTGTCTGCTCAAAGTTGGCCAGCAGTTTTGTGCCAACATCGTATCTCACAGGTATTTGAAAATTGTTTAAGAAAACCATTTCCAATTCGCCAAAAGTAGAGTATCTTGAGCATTCGAGCTCGATGTACCATTTCGCGGCATTCCCAATAAGAGTGTGTTGAAACATACGCAACTGGACGAAGTCGTCTCTCAAATAATTGGATGAGCACCATAGGTGAAATGTGGTCACATGATTGCCTGGATCTTCGTTAGGCTTACCTTCGAACTTTGGAATGTCCAAGGGCAACTTGGTCGGCATAGCAGGCCAACGTGGATCGTGGCAGATTGGGTCATTCAATAATATTGACAAGTTTGGCAAATGCAAAGTTGCCAGAAATGGTTTCTTAGGTTGTTGAGTATGTAAAAGATGATAGGAGCCTGGGATTTGGCTGGCACCAGGTTGCCAGGAAAAGTTAGGCTGTTGGCCTGGGTTTTGGTAAAAACCATGGCCTAGGCCGACATTCGGATGCTGCGCTTGTTGAGAGGTCATTGACTGACTCCTATAGTAGGACGTTGAGGGCTTAGAAGGGATTTCTGCTAACATAGTGTTCCAAAGGTTCTGGAAAGGGTTGCCGCCTACCGATCCGACGGGCATAGGTCCCGAGCCTTGCCCGGGGTTCCATTGCCCATGGAAGGGGTTGCCCCTGGTCGACATCCCTGACGAGGGAACTAATCCCTGGCATGGATTCCAAGGTCCTTGAGAAGTGTGCGCCCCCTGTGAAGGAAAAGTACCCTGCGCAGGATTTTGTGATCCAAAACCAGGGTTTCCCCCAACTGAGATGGCAACTGACGAGAATGCGTTGTTACCAAACACGCCAAACAAAGAGAATGAAAAAGAACCCACCAGTGTGGTACTAGAAGAAGATCCTTGACTACCTGCTCCGGATAGGTTGTAGTTCATGGTTGGCTAGACGGGTTGTTGAGGAGCGTCGCCGAGCGAGGGAGATGACGGAGGTATATGACCCCCACCGTAAGGGAAAGAATTATAAGGCGCTGAGGTGCCCCCCATGCACCCTTGCAAAGGAGTGTTTGAGTTGCCTACCCCTAGACCCAAATTCTGTAGAGTGGAGTAGGAAAGGACCGAGTCTATGTCAAAGTTGGGCATCCCATATGAAAATGGAGGGCCCGTCACACTCTACGTAAATGATGCAGTGATCGCCGCCATGGAAGAAATCAGACCACTGCCCGAGGTAGAGGTGGTTGACGACTCCCTGTTGTGGCAGTCGTAGAGGGAGTATGAGGACTCCCTGTCAAAGTAGAAACATTTGCTTCCATCGCTGCTTGTAGGATTATCCGACCCTCGTGATGTGTTACTCTTGGAGGGGCAATCTGTATCAGAAGTGGTGCCGACCAGTCAGTGATCAGAGAGTTATACAGACCAAGAGCTTCTGCTCCAAGGTCAGAAATAGTTGGTCCCTCCAGAAACGAATGTTCTCCTCTCGGAGATGGCCCAGGTACAACTTCCTATGGGCCGATCGCCTCAAATGACCCTTCCTGGTCAAGTCTTCTCCTTCGCGGTGGTGGAAGTGGCTCCAAGTTAACCGACGACAGGCCCAAAAGCCTTCGTGACCGGTGAAGCTCTTGATCTTCCACTGTGTGAGAAGATCAATGACACACTAAGGCTTTCTAACTTTGAAGACCAAAACACGCACTATAAAAAGTTCCTATGAGATGCAACAAGCAAACCACTATTACTAGTTGGAAGAATAGTTACAACAACCAACACTAGAGCAACTTACCAGTGCAAGTGCAACTCGAACATGGAAGCACCCTCCGGGTATAGTCTACAAAGCGTGGCCTGATGTATGCCCTAGGTACCACGGTATACCCCCGCAGTCACCTATGTAAGTCCCTAAAATCAAAGGCAACTAAGTTGCCAGCTCGTGAACAACTACCAGGCAGGTACAGTCGAAAGTCGGATGGACCACAATGAGCAGGGCATCGAGCCCGAAACCTATCGAGGGTATCGAAAGTAAGTGTTCTATAAGACGACTGAGGACCTCAAATGGATTCAAGACCAACGAAGCTCCTTGGAAAATGCGATCAATGTAATCCCAAGATAAGTCCTTTATATGCGTTCCTCAACTACGATTGGTCTGGCTTTGGAGGGTTTATCTCCGCTACCTTTCTGCACGCGACCTTGTGTTTAGCCCCTGTGTTAGAGGGGGGTCCTAGATAGTTTCCACATTACCAGACTTCTTCACTCCTTAGAACAGACTCCTATGTTTATTTTATAGCCTTAAAGAGTTTCCTCTCCAACCTAAATCAAGGCTCTAGCCTAATCTAGTTAATGGACCCTACAAACAGAAAGTCTAATTAATTTTAATTCAACGTTAATTTTAAGTGGTTTATCTTAAGTCAAAGGAACGTAAATGAAATTGATGGTGTTTCTAAAGAGACGAAAGAGAAGAACAAATGCTGGAAACAAAATTACTTCTTTTTCAACAAACAAAGATTTGCAAATTGAACACTCTTTAACCAACTTTTCTAACTAACTTTTCTCTCTAAGATATTTTAAAAGAAAAACTCAAAACTGAATTTCGCTTGACTGCGAGCTACTTAAAGTCCTAAGTATTCA
The DNA here is from genome assembly GCA_032191745.1 of Picea mariana. Taxonomy (NCBI): domain Eukaryota; kingdom Viridiplantae; phylum Streptophyta; class Pinopsida; order Pinales; family Pinaceae; genus Picea; species Picea mariana. The sequence continues at coordinate 27,920 of JASDQU010711374.1, forward strand.
GTAAATAACTTAAGAAAGCACTCTTCTTCGTGAAAAAAACAACTAACCTAACTACTTAACCAAACAAAAAATTGATTTTTTTTTTTTTTATGCTCCAAAATAAGAAACTTGAAAATGAATTCTTTTCTTTTCTTCTAAAGCAAGTAAAAAGGGAAATGTGAAGACAAGATGAAACCAAAAACCAACTTCTGGTCTACTGCGGGTCGCAGAGAGTTATTGACAATACTAAACAAGTTAATCAGAAAAAACTCACAAAACTTGTCTCAAACCCTAATCAAGAAAACAAGAAATCTTGATAAAGAAAAGGTAATTGTTGTCAGACCTAGGCCAAAGACTGCAAGAAATAGAGACCAGGGCTAAATCAAGAAAACCTCTGAGAAATATGGCTTCATTCAGGGAAGAGGATGTCTGCCTCTTCTTTAAAAAAGATTTTCCTGACAAAGGCACACAACTGATACTTTAATAGCCTGTGTATGTACGCGGGCTGTCCAAATATAGGGCGCATATGTACGCGGGCTGTCCAAATATAGGGCGCATATGTACGCGGGCTGTCCAAATATAGGGCGCATATGTATGTGTGGAGACCCACTGCAGGCCGCGTACACCTCTGTGAATTCTCTAAAAAGAAAAAATAACAGTCAAGCAAACCAGGCAGGGAGTACTGGTATGGAAGACCAGAATCCTTAAAGACACATAAAATTACAGAAACTTACATAAACTCAAGAAACAGTAAATAAACCAATTAAGTATACCCAAAAAACAAAAATCCCCTAAAAACCCTAGAGGTTCCCCAGTATGGTCGCCAATTCTGCTATAGTGGGAAAACCCCCCTACGGACTACACTAGGGTTCTAAAGTGTAGGCAGAGCTAATCGTCTAAAGTCTCTTACTCTTAACAACTATCCCGACAATACCCCACATTCATGTATAAAGTACAAAGTATAGGGATTTGGTAGTCCTACCTTAAACTCCACGTCCAACGTCGATCTCAATGCATTCGATCACTTCTCGACTGCAAATATCCTCCCAAGGCTGACCTGCATTCACCAAAAGACAAACAAGAAACTACAAACATGCATTCTATATATGAATTAGTGGGTTATATGTCATAACTAAATGTAAATCAATCATACAGATTAAACACATCATATGGGGGGACGACAAAAGTACTTCTTTATATTAATCTCACAAAGTCACTTACAAAACAAGATCGACAACTACTCCTCGAACTCGGTCCTAGGCTCCTCTTCACCAAGCTCCAACTACTTCCACTTATCCTTCTTCTCTCACACTTCTCTCTAGAGAATGGGCATAGGCTTATGGATGAGGAAAAAGGGGCAAGAATAGGGAATTCTGGCTCAAAACTCACAATGTGGTTGCAAATTCTTAGGGCAAGGGGGGATTATGAAATGGGCAGATTTTCACTGCTTTCATGCTTCTCCTTGGAATGGGACCCCAACACCTTCTTTTATATGTCCAAAAGATAGTTATTCGGTTGGGTGACGGGCTATGGGCGGTCAATTGGTTAGGAAACTACCCAAAAGCTTGTATTCCCTTACAACTTTTTATTTTTTGCAACTTTTGTGGGTATACGCGGGATATAATGGTGCAGATAGCGTATGTACGTGGGCAGTAGTGATGCAACTAGTGTACATACGTGGGCAGTAGTGGTGCAGGGTACATACATCTTCAAAAATTTGGTTTTTAATAATAGATATTCAATATTGGCTTGGCAAAAATAGTAAGTAAGAAGGCCTGCTGCTAGGTATGCATGTCTGGCGCAAATTAGGGTTATAACAATCATCCTTGTATATTTTTTTATGAACATGAAGAGTCAAATATATCACAAGAAAATGTTGTGCAAACCAGGGCACAAGTCAACAGATTTAAAACAAAAGAAACCAATGAAAACGAAAAAGAGAAAAACAAAGCAAATGTTGCAGAAACATCAAAACATCAAGTAGTTACCAATCAAATAAAGAATCCTCCACAGATGACTTGTAATGTAATTGATGACTTGACCAAGTTGAGAATTAATATCCCTTTCACGGAAGTTTTAAAAATACTACAACAAAGAGAAAATATTCTCAAGATTTTGGATGAGCGAAGTACAAGAATTGAAGCTACTATAACAAATTCCAAAAGCTTCAACAAAATATTTCAGCAATCAAATCAAGGGGTAAGGTCTCGCCATTCTACATCATAATAAAAAATCATGATGTAGTGTTACACAATTGTTTAGGTGATAGTGGAGCAACCGATAATATTATTCATTTATCAGTAATGGAAGACATTGGAATGAGATGTAATAAGTATTATGAAACCGGAGAAAGTATCTATGTGATAGATTCAGGAAAGGTCCCATCATACAAGGAAATTAAGTATTTATGTGCTTGGATATCTGCATCCCCCCATATCACAATTGTTGTTACTATTATAGTGGTGGAATTTCCTCCAGTGTATGGAGTAGTTCTTGGAAAAGATCCGTGTTCACTAATTGGAGGTCACATCATGAACAATGGAAGTTTTATGATGTTAACAAACAAATATGGAACAATGGTGAAAGTCCCCTGAGAAGCCAGAAAGCCGGTTTCTTTTAGGAAAAAATACAATGAATTAATGCAAGATTGCATTGATGCTGGGATTAGAGATTATGTCGTGCTTGACCTAGAGCATCATAGTATTTCAAAACAAGAAGGAGAAAATTCTTTTGAAGGATTTTGGAAGATGTCTTTTGATGGTGCCAGCTCCAAATATGGAAGTGGAGTAGAAATTGATTTCAAGAGCCCCAACATAGTCATATATCGACACACCATCATACTCGAATTTCCTTGTACAAATAGTGAAGCATAATATGAAGCATTGATACAAGGGATGAATATTTCATTACAGATGAGAATAAAACTCTTGGTAATAACTGGTGATTTTGAACCGGTTATAAATCTTATAAATAAGAAGTACAAGATCAAAAAAGAGAATTTGAAATTTTATGCCAAATGAGTAGATGAACTCATGAATTATTTCAGTTCATTTAACATCTCCTTCATTCCCAGAGATAAGAATCAAAAGGCAAATTCACTGGTAATTGCAACATCTTTATTCAATCCTAATGATTCACATAATCAAAGTACATTTCAGGTCAAAATGATATTCAGGGCTTCAGTTCCTGATAATCAAGATTATCTCTAAATTTTTGAGAATGATGAACAATTGGATGAATTTCTAGTTGATACAAATGGTGCTGTAGAAAATCCTGAAGATCAAAATCATGTATCTCTTTCAAATAATTGTATCAATTTTGAATCTCTTTTCACACGATATGACCAAACTATAGTGCCCTATTTGAAAGAAGAATTGTCTGTCAGGAAAGTGCAAGAAAGTCAGAAAATAAATATTGGCACTCAAGATTCACCAAAGTATGTAAACCTTGGTACCAATTGTACTGAAAAATTAGTTGATCAATTAATACTGCTTTGTTCAAATAATTCTATGATGTTTTTGCATGGACTTATGAAGATTTAAAGGAGTATGATAAATCCATATTTCAACATATCATACCACTGAAAGAAGGAACAAATCCGGTCATGAAAAAGTCTAGAATTGTAAATTCTAAATTAAAACCCCTTGTAAAAATTGAAGAAGGTCGGAATAATATTTCTGATTAGACATTAAGAATGAATTTAGAATCTTGTTATAGTAAGAAAGAAAAGTGGGGAGATTTGTCTTTGTGTTGACTTTCGAGATTTGAACAAGACAAGTATCAAAGATAATTATCCTCTCCCTATCACGGAAATGTTGCTGCAACAAGTGACTGGGTTAGCTATGATGTCTATGTTAGACGTTTTTTTTGGGTATAACCAAGTACTAATTGTAGAAGAAGATAGACTTAAAACTTCTTTCATCACACACTAGGAGACATATGAATATATACGCATGCCCTTTGGTTTGAAAAATACCGGAGCCACTTTTCAGAGGGCTATGGATTATGCCTTTAAAGATTTAATTGGAAGATTTATGGCTGACTATTGGGATCTTACTATTCACTCAAGAGTAAGAGAAAAGCACATTGAGCATATAAATCAAGTATTTGAGCGATGTAGATTATATATAATATCTCTAAATCCCAATAAATGTTTGTTTGCAGTTTCAGAGGGAAAACTCTTGGAACATATAGTTAGTAAAGAAGGAATTTGCATTGATCCAGAGAGAGTTAAAGCTATCAATGAATCGAGCCCTCCAATGTCGAAAAAAGGATTACAATCATTTTTTTGGCAAGATAAACTTTGTAAGGAGCTTTGTCCCAAATTAAGTCACAATTGTGAAACTGGTAAATGTCTTGTTGAAAAAGGATCAAAATTTTGAATGGACACAATAAATTCAAAGAGCACTCACTAAGATCAAGCCTGTAATTACTTCAACTCCAGTTCTTGTTAGTCCAAAGTTTGATCAACATTTTATCATATATTCTTTTGCTTCAAAAGAGACCATTGCTTCTATCTTGACACAAAGAAGTCTCAAAGGAGAAGAACTTCCATTAAGTTTTATGAGTAAAACTTTACATGACTATGAGTTGAGATATTAAAAAATAGAGAATCAAGCTCTTTCTTTGGTCAAATTTGTGGCACAATTCTTGTATGAAAGAAAGAAAAAGTAGTTCATTTCCTTTCCCTAAAGAATTGGTGAAATCACACTAAAAAATGCTTCAAAAATTGATAAGTATGCAATACAATGTTATCAATACAATTTAAATATGGCAAACGGGATAAAATGGTTCGACCCTAATCAATGTTTCATGAATCACATGACTTCTGTTGGTTTCAGTGTATTATATGCAAATACTTATTTATTTGGAGAAGAAGAAGATGATGGCAACAACCCTGAAGCAGTTCCAGTTGGAGATATTGAAGCTGTTGTTAGTACTAATGAAGCAAATTGACAACACATAAGGGTTGTAAATGAAAGAAGCACAAGGTCTCAAAATACTTCTCAAAGAAGCGACACACCCAAATAGAACCCCCAAATTGTAACTCAAGAACAAAATATATATTTAATTCAAAATTCTAGTGATGGAGATGACCATGATCCTCCCAAAGGTAATCTTGAAAGACATCGTAAGCTTACAATAAATAGTAAAAGAAAAAGACAGGCAAATCGACATGAAGTAGATGAGGTCATACCATATGAAGATGATTCCTTTGAGGATATGGAGTTGGACGTGAATATTGAAGACACAAAGTTTCCAGATGAAGAACAAATAAGTTGCAATGGATCTGGTGACACGAGAACTGGTCTTATATGAAGAAGAATCCTTAACTCTTCATAATTATTTATTTGATAAAGAATCTAAGAAATTAGTATTTGAAAAAGTTAATTCAAAAGGAAAAAAGGGTCCAAGGAAAAACACATTCAGAATTTAATTTGAGCGGAGTTGTACCATAAAGAATTGCAAGGATTCATAGAGCTACAAGTGATGCTCTGGAAATGTTGTGCTCAAAGAAAGGGTCAAAGAATTGGTGTATGCTTTAATGCCACCCCTTATATTTTCAAGTCTTATTGCTACTATTCAACCTGGGAAAAGCTTCAATAGAACACTAGAATCAAGCTTGAAGTTAAAGGGAACATCAGGTTTGCTTATTGCGGTTAGACATTATGTTGGGAAAAATATAAAGAAAATAATGTCTCTCGTTTTAGAGGCATGGGATTTGGCAAGTAAATTCATTTCTTTGGGTTCTAGGATTACTAATCTAAGAGAATACGTTGAGTCCGACCTCGAAAATGACGAGGGTTTTTATAAGGATGTTGTCATTACATTTGTTTTGAAATTTTCTAGAATGAGTGAACTAAAAAGGAAAAAAGAAGACTTACCATCCCCTACTCGCATAAAGCAATTGAAAGCTTGTTGGATCAAAATAATAAAATTTTTAAAATAAATATTGGCTTATGTTGACACTTTAAGTGTCAAAAAAGGGTAATTGTGTTTTAAGTTGATTGAGTTAGATTTGTCAGGAACTAATAGGGAAGTCCAATATCCAAAACTAATTTTAAATTCTATGCTTATGATGAGGGAGAAATTTGAGGAACATTTAGAGATATTAAAAGATGTATCGACGGAAAATTTTAGTAGTATGACCGAGTACACGGAACATGAAGTCAAAAGTTGGATTGTAAGTTATGTTAATAAAAACAAAGATATTGAGGATACACTTCACCAAATTTAAATTGACTTAAGAGAATTATAAGGTACATTATTCGATATCAAAGTCAGACAAGAAATAACGGTCCCACCAATGAGAGAATACATCAAACATTGGTTAAAGCAAGCTTTAATCAAGACAACTAAAGAAGATCAAGTAGAGGTGGTTGGTACTGGTCATGAAACTGAAACCAAAGATAATACAAAAGGAACATTGACAAGAAAATAGAGGGAGAGAGATTCCATCACAGTGAGTAAATTGATCACACCCTTCTCAATTTGTTTCCCTTCTCATTCAAAAATCATCCAGTTGTGTTTATCTATCCTAATAAAAACATATCCGATTTTTTATCGCTTCTCTTTGTCTTCCTTTCAGGTTGAACCCTGTTTAGTTCTTTCTTTTATGATCCACGAGAGCCCAATCCCAGTCCAATTTTGGACGAATGCATTTTATTTTTTAAGACTATATTTATTTATTTTTTGAAAAATCTAAGAGAACTGTTTTGGGGATAAACTTTAATGATATTTTTGAACTCTGAGTTTTGAGCATAATATATTCTATCATGTTTTGAATGGAAAACTCTTTTAAAGTTCTCTCATTTATGGGCCAATGTTTTTCTTTCCCTGAATGTGATAAAAAATTATGAATATTGTGATGGATGTGAGAGTTATTTTGTTTTTCATGTAACTGTTATTTATTTATATATAATATTTTCTGCAAATACTGTTATTTTATGAGTGAAGATTCTTGGTCCCTTTCTCAAGAATTATTTGGTGTATGTATATTATTTTCAATTAGCAATATTTTTACATTTTTATTGAGTGATAAAGATGCGGGGTTCACTATTTAGTATTCTCCCATTTTCATATTATAGTTCCAAGATATTAAAGATTTATCTTTAAAGAAAATACAAAGGAGTATCACCTCTATAAAAACGCAGGGGGGTATTTATATCATCGTTAGGTTGTTGTTTGGACCTTCACATAGATCTAGACATCGACAACTCTTCACCCTCTTCGAAACTTCTGACTACCAACTTCTTGATGGTGCATTCTCTTTCCCTTTTAAAATTTGCTCTCAATGCTCTTGAAGTAGTTAGGGTTTGTCTTTCTAGAACTTTCCAAGATTCATTTTTGGAGTAAACCACTATTAATTTTACTTTATTGAATTCGCATTAATGACTTTATACCATTAAAATTTGTACCTCCAAGTAGGGCTCACTTATTATTTTAATAAAGTTTATTTAATAAATTTTATTTTCAAGTCGATTGCCTTTAACAAAAGTGGATTGTGTTTTAATTTTTTGAGCAAGATATTTGACATTTCAGCCATGGAAAACATTATAGATTCAATCTTCATCTCTCAATTTTCCAATGAATCCCCCTGAGTACAATTTGGAGTTCTGGATCTCAAGTTATAAGCTCAAGAAGTTTAGGTTCCAATCAAATTTATTAGCAAACCATGAAAACATAGTTGATTGTTATTTCAATTTATGAGAGAGTTATGACCAATTTCACCTATTGAAACTTGTTGCATCGTCTTTCTCATCGAATTACCTTTCCAACGAAGTATAGTTTATACAAAACCAACGCTTGGATTTTGAGTTATTACCTCCAGAAGTTTGTTGCTCAACAATCATCCATCCAATTTCGTGGATCAATCCTAGCCATTGATTAAAAATCGCCTCTTTAAAAATACTCCATCCCACATGAGTTATGGAGATGATAAGTTTAGTGTTTGTAATGAAATTTTTTCATAGTCCTCGTGTGGACCAAAGGATATTATGGAGACTTTGGTGTAGGTTTCATGGCTTATGAAATTTCGTAAATTAATAAAAATTTTGATGCCTAATCAACGCCCAGTCATCGCCCAATAAGCATCTAGTTAGCGCCCAATCGACAACAATTCAATTCCCATTCAACAACAAATGAGTGCCCAATCATAGCCCACATTCCATAGTCTGATATGATGTCACATGTCATAATGTAATTGGTGAATAGGGTGTCATGATGCAGTTGGGAAAGTAAAAACTTAGGAAAATTGGTTAAGTGTATAAGAATGGGGAGGAGGAGAGGAGGGAGTGGGGGAATATAGGGTAAGGGAATGCAACGCGGTGGTAATGGCATGTAAAGTAAGGGAATATAGTGCGAGGTGAGAGCATGCAAAGGTGAGGGGGGGAAAAGAAGTGTGGGTTCGCAAGGGGTAAATGAGACTAAGGGAAATGGTAGAGGGAGTAAGGCAATGTGGTGCAAGAGTAACTGATGCAGGGTGAGAGCAAGAAAAAAGGGGATGTGATTTCGCACCGCAAGAAGGATTGAAATAAAACTAAGGGAAATGGAGTGTGGAGAGGAGGAAAGGGGTGAGTGATCCCACAAAGAATATGAGACTAAGTATGGCATGAAGAACCAAGAAAATGTATGGAATGAAGAACCAAGAAAATTAGCGTAGTTCCAATTATATAACCATGGTTCCAAGAAGATCTTAGTTATGTTGGGCATGGAAAAAATGCTTTTTGGGCGGTTAGACAAAACCTGGATATATTGAGCATACAGAGTCAGATTCTTAATCCGTAAAATGCATGACGAAGCTGAGACTAAGGGATATGCTATGAACGAATAATCGTTCAAAATTTCTTTGTTCTGATATCAAATTTTTTTATTTTTCCAAGAGTGGGAAACCTAGGTGATCAAATATTTTGATCAACAATAGGGTATTTTGGTTGTCAAAGCCAATGACAGGTTGATACTTCCTTTTGCTATCTTTAATGGAATCACTGAGACTCACAATACTATTTTATTATAGTTTAAAAACTTGTCTAAATATCACTGGATAGGGGATTTGGTTTCCACCAGGGAAAATCCCCCCGGGTTTTTATGTAAGTCTTTTACTGTATATAATAGAAGAATCCAAATAGTTTTTTTATCTTAAAAAAGAAATATTATTATTGCTTTTAAAATACATGACATCCCAAATCAGTTGATATTATATCATCATGTGAAAATTGAAGCTTTGAAAAAATAAATAACATGTAACATTTTTAATAGCGTTA
>JASDQU010711376.1:12072-26802 GCA_032191745.1 Picea mariana
GAGCACGAGAGGTGTTTGATAGCTTCATAGATTCTGACTTAGAGATGCATGTGGAATTTGGTATGGGGACCAAGCATGCAGTGAAGGGATTTGGAACAATTCCATTCTGAATGGAGTCAAGAGGCACATTGAGAGTGCACAATTTTCTATGGGTGTCATAACTCAAGAATATTGTGACCTCAATCTCATTGATTGAGAAGAATGGATTTGACATAGCATTCCAAGATGGAATGGAACTTATCATGCCTAGAGGATCTAGCTCAGACAAAGCAGTTTTCTTTGGAGTTAGAGAGAGAAACTTGTATAGGATAAAGGGCCAGCCTATGAGAGAAATTGTCAGTAGCATAGGGACAAAGAGTAGGGACCAGGTAGATCCGAAGGTTGAACACCTCGGAGGGATTCAACCTTCAGGTTCAGGTGGGAAGGAGAATCCTTCCAATTTAGTCAAGAAGGAGTCATGGTACGAGATGGACATGTAGGATGCTCAGAAGCAGGAGACTTCTAGGAGCATGTTCAACAGCATTGAATCTTCGTAGATGGGTCAGACCATCATGGTAGGGATAGCTTCTGTGTTAGAGGGAGCATCCAAACAAGTGTTTTGGAGAGCAGGCATGGTAGTGGATTTGGTAGCAAAGATAGAGCCAACTCCTGGTGGGAGAAGTACCTTCCTCGCTAAAAGGGAGTGTTGATGTTTTTGGTAGAATTGAATAGGTACTTCCACATTGGCATGTGTTTTGCATGTGGAAGTTGTCAAAAATATTATATCCTTGAGTTTACTTTAGTTAAAAGGAATTAATTAAAGTAAATATGTTTTTATTAATGAATTGAGTTATTTAAGGAACATGCTTAGCATGCAGCATGTAATCTAAATCTTAAGTGGGTGTGAGAAGTACTCTCAATCATAGATCACTTTGGATGTTAGAAATACATTATAACTCATGATTATAAAATCAAGCTCGGGGTAAAGGAGAAATCACGTTTGATGAGAGGTCGAGTTCGAGGCACTTGTGTTGAGGGAGTTGACACAGTCGGGAATTATGTGAGATACACTTGTGAGATAATTTGAGAGGAATTCACTTTGGTGAGAGACCAAGGTCGAGGGTAGCAAAGAAGGACTTTTGCTAGTGTGAGGAGTGTAGGAGCAAAGAAGGACTTTTTCTTACACTAGAGTGAGGATATCTCACTTGTTGGGAGAAGAGAGTTCATCTAAGTATTGATGAGAGGGTTGGATCGCAAAGGATCGTGATTAAATATCTTGATGGGTGGAGAAGGAATTTCATCTAGAGGTCATACAAGTCAAGAACAAGAGAGAGAAAAGCAGTCGCAGGTGGGTTTCAAAGGATAGAGACTAGAGGGAAGAGAACACTTGTACGAAGATTATTGTATGGGATTTCCATACATATCGTTGGGTCATAGTTTAGACCGTTGCAGATATCTGCAGGTCATAGAAGGGAAATTCGCAGATGTCTAGGGTCACAAAAGTGAAATTCATAGATTTCTAGGGAAATGTGCCAGAACAGGTCGTACAACAACACAATTGTTTCCAGGTTTTCTGTAGTGTATACTTCTCTCAGTGGGCCATTATCCATATTATTGGAGCCCTGATTCAACCTTAATAAAAGCATCATTGGACTAGTTTTCCCTCTGGGGTTTTACCCAGAAATCTTGGTGTTCTTATGTGCTTGATTTGGTTTCTTTGTTTATGCTTTCGTTGCATGTTTAGTTTATTACTCAGTTGTGATTTTAGTAAATAAAGTGATTTTATTTTGAGCTAATTGTCAAGTGTTGAGAGAGTGGGAAAATATCAACATGGTATTAGTGCATACCAAGGGTTCAATCCGCTCAGGATTAATTTTCAACAAGTTCCATTGAGAACAACACTTAGGAAGATACTCTCTAGTACTTGGGTAATCGAGTAGTACACATAAGGGTACGGTCGAGCCTCCTTAGTTGGTGACCTGAGATATTGGGCTGAGTAATATTTTTCAACCCAACATGTATATCAAAGAGCTATAGCACAGGGAAAACCCTTTTCCATAGGCACTCAGCAAACCCTAACCAGGGGGGAACATTTCGACAAGGAAAAAATGTGATATTTTGGTCGCGCAACCTTTCCTCCTGCATTATGATTTCCAAATTCCTACACATTTTTTTATGTTAATAATTTGGGAATTTCAGCACTGCAGTATTATTCACGCCCGAGTATAACTTTCCAAGAGTAAAAATAAAAAAAATAAAAAAAAAATTATGGGTCCGTCCAATACCCTTATTTGAGACCTATCTCATTGGATTCCTCTTTTCATCCTGATCAATGTGATACCTATCATTTTAACCCTTTTTTTTTACCCTGTGGACCCATACCCTCCCGACACCTTTATTTCGCAGTTATCCCATTGGTTTTCTCTCATTTCCCTAATCATAGTGGTATATATCACTTATCTTCTTTTGTTTCCTTGGACCCACCCCTCTTTCCGTCATGGCTCCCACCTGCCAAGAAGAAACCAATCATAAACTAAATACTTACCTTATTGCTCTTCATTCCTACGTGAATAAGGAAATTCCTGCCATTCATGCCAAAATTGAATACATCTAGGAATAGTTAGGTAGACAAATTACTGAAGTCAATTTCGCTCTCCAACAATTCATGAACAAATTGCAGGGTCCTTCCTCCTCCGACCCACCTCTCTTTCCTAAATATGTTGACTCCAACTGGCCTTTTCACTCTCATTCCAAATCCCTACCTTGTGACCCTCGTCTTCCCAGAGTTGAGGTGAACAAATTTGATGGATCAGATCTAACAACCTGGGTCACTCAAATAGAACATTATTTCTCCCTACATGGAATTAATGATCAATTGAACAATCTTCGTTACGGAATTCTCTATTTGGATCCATAACAATGGCAATGGTGGAAATGGAATAGAAATTCACGTCAAGGGTATGTTGCTTGGTCATAGTTTGTTGTTGAGTCATATGAATGCTTTGACATAGACACCCACCATTTAGGATGTCTGACCAAGTCAAAACAGTCTAGAACAGTGGAATATTTTACGGTTTCCTTTGAGCACTTGGATTTTTGAATGGAGGGCATGACAAATGCTTTTTTCAGGGAGTGTTTTATCAATAGCCTCAAGGATTTAATCTAATCTCAAGTCTCACCTCCAGACTTGGTTGGAAGAAATTAAACGTGAAAAGGAGGCACAACAGGTCATCTTGGCCTAGAGAAGAAAAACCACTTTTGTTCCCCGCCCTAAACCCACCACCCATGCCCCTCGGGCCACTCCTCTCAAGGTCCAAAAATTAACATGTGTAGAAATGCTCGAACACCAACTCAAGGGTCTTTGTTATAATTATGATGACAAATACTTTACAAGGCACAAGTGTAAATAACATAAACTCTTTATGGCCATTTTAGAGGATGTTTTTGATGAATATGTTGAGGTATCTCTTGAAGCCGAGATACCTTAAACATATAATATTTCATCACTCGTTGATCCTCCCGAATTTGAACCATTGATTTTATTGAATGCTCTCATAGGTTTTTTTACTCCCCAAACCCTCAAATTGATTGGTTACATTAAGCACTAGAAATTCATCATCCTAGTTGACAGTGGCAACACTCATAATTTCATTCATCATCGCCTTTCTCCATAGGTAAATTGATATAGTTGTGTTGTCAACAATTTTCAAATCATGATTGAAAATGGTGGTTCCATGAAATGTGGGGGGCGTTGTGAAAATGTGCACCTACAAGTTGGTCAGTATAACCTGAAATATCACATGTTTTCTATTGACATGGGTGGTTGTGACATTGTGCTTGGTGTTGAATGGTTATGCACTCTTGGCCTCATAACCATGGATTTTAAGGATTTAACCATGCAATTCCAATATGAAGGACAACAGTATAAATTCCAAGTAATTACAGTAGGGTCCTCGGAGATCATCAGTTCCCATGGCATGGAAAAATTACTCAAAAAAGGTCATTCTAGAATCATTTCCCAACTCCATTCCATTCAAACAGTTGAGACACCCTCGGTACATCCTGACCTTCAAGTTATCCTTTCTCGCCATCCCATTATTTTCCAAAATACTGAGGGCCTCACCCCTCCTATGGAGACTATGACCATTCCATTCCTTTAATCCCAGACACTCTTCCTCCCAATGTTCACCCTTATTGTCATCCCTTTGCTCAAAAGAATGAAATTGAGAAAAATTTCCAAGAATTGTTAGAAGCAAGTGTTATCCATCCTAGTACCATCCCCTATTCTTCCCCTACTTTCATGGTCCTCAAGAAGGAAGGAACTTAGTGCATGTGTCCTAATTTCCATGCCCTTAACAAAGTTACCATCAAGGAAAAATTCCCCATTCCCATCATAGATGACCTTCTGGGTGAACTCAGTGCAGCTCAATACTTTATCAAACTTGACCTCTACTCAGGCTACCACCAGATATGTATGAAAGAGGAATACATCCCCAAGACTGCATTTCTCACTCATGAGGGCCACTATGAGTTCTTGATTATTCCCTTTGGTCTCTATAATTCCCCCTCCACTTTTCAAAGTTTCATGAATCATGTATTTCGTCCTTTCCTCCATCACTTTGTGTGAGTTTCCTTTGATGATATTCTCATCTATAGTAAAATGTGGTCAACCCGTCTCGCTCATGGAGATCAAGTTCTCTATCTCCTCTATAAGCACCAACTTTTCCTCAAATACACTAAATGTGCTTTGGCACCTCTAAAGTTGAGTATTTGGGTTATATTGTTGGAAGGGATGGTGTAAGGGTGGATCCCAAGAAAATTTAAGCTATGCAAAATTGGCCTCCCCCTAAAACTCTTAAACTTTTGTGTGTTTTACTGGGTTTAACAAAATATAATCACAAGTTTGTTCAGAATTATGGAAAAATTGTAGATCCTCTCATGGCTCTCCTTAAAAAGAATGATTTCAATTGGACTCCAACAGTTGACCAATCCTTCCAATCCTTGAAAGAAGTTATGTGAACTACTCATGTACTGGACCTACCTGACTTAAACAAAACCTTTGTTCTGGAATGTGATGCATTAGGGAGAGGAATTGGGGCAATCCTCATGCAAGATGGATGACATTTGGCTTTTACCAACAAACAGTTTTCGAACCGACAATTGGGCCAATCGATTTATGAAAAGGAAATGTTGCCTATTTTTCATGCAGTGGATCTCTAGTGCCCTTATCTATTGGGACAATGATTCCAAATTAAGACAGATCATCAAAGCCTCAAGTACTTCCTGGAACAATGAATTTCATCCTCGAAGCAACAAAAATGGGTGACCAAGCTGTTTGGATATGATTATGAGATTGTTTATAAGAAGGGAAAAGAAAATGTGGTGGTTGATTCTCTTTCCAGGAAATATGAAGACCAAGGGTCCCTCTTTTCCCTCTCATTCATTATTGTCGACTGAATTCAGTTTGTTCGATAGTAATGGTTGCAAGACCCCAAAATTTCCAGCCTAATCCAAAAACTTCAACAGGATCCCCAAGATGCTCCACAGTACTCTTGGAATAATGGTGAGTTTCACTATAAAGGTTGCTTGTATTTAAGAAAACAGTCGACACTTAAATCCAAGGTGATCTATGAGTTTCATGATTCACCTATCATAGGCCATTCAGGTTTTACCAAAACTTATGAATGGGTCAAATGATGTGTCTTCTAGGACGGTATGAACTAGGACATATGCACCTGTGTGGACAAATGTGATACATGTTAACACACTAAGGGAGAGACTGTCAAAGCTCCTGGTACACTCCAACCACTTCCACTTCCACCTACTATTTGGACAGATATTTCTATGGATTTCATTGTTGGATTTTACCCAAATCAAGAAATAAGTCAATCATCATGGTGGTATTGGATCGTCTTTCCAAATATGCTCATTTATGTTCTCTTCAACACCCATTCATAGCATCCAAAGTGGCTCAATTTTTTATGGATAATATCTTCAAACTCCATGGAATTCCTCATTTTATTGTTTCTGGTCGTGATCCCACTTTTACCAGCAATTTCTGGAAAGAATTATTCAGGCTCCATGGAATTCAATTGCGTCTCATCACAGCCTATCATCCCCAGACTGATGTCCAAACGGAAGCGGTCAAAAAGTTTTTGGAAACACATTTGAGGTGTTTTTCATATGATATACAACATCAATGGGTTCAGTGGTTACCCCTATCTGAATGGTGGTACAACACCTCTTGCGATACTGCCACTTGTGTGACTCCTTTTGAAGCAATCTATGGACAAAATCCACCATTGGTTCTCCCATGAATACCAGGTTTCTCCAAGGTTCAGGAGGTTGATCGCAATCTTACAATTCGCATGACCATTCTCTGTACTCTCAAAGAAAATTTGGTAATTTCTCAAAACTATATGAAGAAATAGGCAGATCAAGTTCGTTCTGAACATCAATTTGTTGAAGGGGATCGGGTGTTTCTTCATCTCCAACCATACAAGAAGACTTCACTCAAATCTCAGCAGTGTCAAAAAATTGCACCAAAATTTTATGGTCCTTATACTATTCTCAAATGCATAGGGCCAATGGCCTATCAGTTAGCTTTGCCTAGTCACTCCAAGCTACACCTTATTTTTTATGTCTCATGCCTGAAGAAAGTGGTTGGCACCAAATTCCACACTCAGACCATCCTACCAGAGTTGGATGAAGAAGATTTTATTTGGTTGTATCCACAAGCCATATTGGACCAGCAAGAGTGTCGCCTTCATTAGTGCACCTTCAAGGAAGTTTTGGTTCACTGGAAGGATACTCCACCTAAAGATCCCACTTGGGAACTGGCTACAATTCTGCAACAATTTCCTCATCTTAAGCCTCGAGGAAAAGGCTATTTTTCAAGGGGAGGGAATGTTAGGGACCTAACTGTTGAAATGTACACTTGACACTGAGAGGGGGGGGGTGAATCAATGTCACAAGACTTTGGACATTTTTCCACTTTTCATAAACTAATTGAACAACATATATTTAGTTCAACTTCTCAACCAATATATAAAAGAATAAATATTGCATTTATTTATTTAACTTGAATGAATACATAAGATCAATCTTCATCTTCAAACAATTATGAGAGACACAACTCTCTATTACAAAACCCAGCTTGTAGTTCTCAGATCCAACTGAGAAATGAGGAATCCAAGCCTCATAACAAGTCCCAGCTTGTCAATCTCAAATCCAACCAAGATGTGAGGAATCCAATCCTCATACAAGACCCATCTTGTAAATAGGCACCAACCTGATAGAATGAACCTTCATTCAATCCATTATATATAAATATATATACTTCAACAAATTCAACTCAATCTTTGTTCACCCTACTTCTTTTTTTATATAGTCTTCCTAATAGGTATGAATTTGAAGCATTATGTCCCTTTGTTTGAACCATTACACCTCTTCATTTGAACTAATAATAATAATATCTATTATTATTAGTTTGATTTGAAGACTTCAAATCCCTTGTTTTTCATTTTGTTTTGTTCTGTCTAAAAACATGTCACTGCAAAAGTTGCAGAAATCGAGTTCTACGAAGGCGCTTCCTTCAAACCATGTTTTTTATATGAACATATGTGTATAACCACGAGCTTATTAATTTAAGCATTGCCTCTTCTTTCACCCAATCTTGTTATCTCCGAAGTGATATCTTCTAGAGTGATATATTTCAAGAAACTTTAATTCACGGTTTTAATCCTCATCGTTGATCATGATTTCAGATCAATGGCCTGATCATTCTTTTTAAAAGACTCATTTCTCACATTTTCTTATCCTTATCTAATGGTTGGGATTCAATTGTGAGATGGATGATTGTCATTTCCTCCGACACTTTGCGGCTTCGGGGGTTTTTTCTTTTTATAAACTTCCAATTCTCTCGGACTAAATTTCATTGAAGTGTTAATCTTGATTTGATGTGTGTCCATAAAATTCAGCAGTCCATATGTTATTTCAGAGCTTCAGTACTATGGGACCCTGGGTTACTAGAATTTTGAGTATTTCAATTCCTCTGAAATGATAACCTACCAAATAAGTCATAAAGTGGTGGTGACCGCTTGATGTCAGTTAACACCTTTGCTTACGCTATCCTTCCACTAAGCTTGATCAATGATTGAGAACGCTCCCAAAGTAGATCAACAGTTAGCGTTACTTTGTGATTTATGCTTTACCCTATCCTTCCATTGTACTTGATCAACGGTCGAGAATGCTCCTGAATTATATCAACAATTTAGTGTTACTTCGTGATTTATGTTTACTCTATCCTTCCACTGTACTTGATCCAACGGTTGTGACTTAATCAAACATTGATATGAATGGCCATTATTTACTTCAGGACTTCGGGACTTCCATCCTCTACAATCTTTCAACCTTCTGAAGTACATTTCACCGAATTAGATTGGATGGTCGATATTTTTTCTTCCGTAGATGGACGATCCTATCTTTTCCAGAGGTTTCAAACAAATCAACATCCATGACTTGATCTAACAGTCATGATTCACCTTGGAGGATATTAGATCAATGGTTAGCATTGACTTCAGCCTTTGCTACTTCGGGTAGTTGTTGGTTTCCCCCAAAGGACAAACTCCCAGAGTGACGTAACTTGTTGACATCATTGTTGACTTGGCACTGGACGAGTGGCTACCATGTGTCATTTAGATTCATGACTTATGTAACCTAAAGTGCCAACCGGACCTTGACACTTGTCACCATCTAATTGCACCACATGTTCTTCCTGACGTGGTATGCTGACGTGGATCTCTTGATGTGGCACATGTCCTCCTCCTGGATCTAATGGTTGTAGGTTCATCTTAATCCTTTATCCAACAATTGTGATCAGTTCATTTCGGCCTTCAGGACTTTGGGTTATACACTCCCATTTTCCAAATCTCTCGAATTGTGATTCACCGACCAAACCTCGAGCATATTGACTTCATCTAACTATCCTTCTTTGATGCAAACAACCTAACATGATCCAATGGTTGTTGGGATTTTGATTATTTCAGGATCTCATGAATCCTTGATCCAATGTCTGTGATCAGTTCATTTCGGCTTTCGCAACTTTGGGTTATACTATCCCATTTCCCAAATATATCGAAGTGAGATTCGTCAACTAAACCTCGAGCATATTGACTTCATCTAATGATCCTTCTTTGACGAAAACAGCCTAACATGATCCAATGGTTGTCAAGATTTTGGCTATTTTGGTATCTCGTGACTCCTTGATCCAATGACTGTGATTTGTTCTAGATCAATGGTCTAGATTTATTTCGGCCTTCGAGACTTTGGTTTATTCGTTCCCAATTCTCAATTCTCCCGAAGTGATATTCCCTAATTAAACCTCGAGGATCTTGACTTCATCTAACGGTCCTGGTTTGTCTCGAAATCTACATCAGTGGACAGGATTCTCCCTCGATTCTTTTGTAGTTTTACTATGGGGATTTCAATCCTGATCGCATTTCTGTAATGTTCTTTCCCTTTTGAGATTTGATTAACGTTTCTTGCTTCTAATCTGTTTCATCACTATTTCTCCTGAGCTTTTCAATAACTGTGTATACATTCATTTATGCACTAATATTCAGTCGCTAGCTCTCATGAGCTCTTAATTCCTTGTACTTCGTTATTCCTTCTATACATGGATTCTTTGCATGCTACCTCTCCTTAGCTTTAGAATCATAGGATCATTGTTGATCATATCGTGATCATCAATGATCGTGAATTGCTTCTGCCACAAGGTGATCTTCCTCTGTCCTAAGGTTATCTTTCTTTTCTTTTGATTATTTTTCATGTTGGACTCATGTTTCCATCAATGACAATGCATAATCAATGACAATATGTCCAACAATCTCCCCCTTTGTCATTGATGGAAACACACCAACTTCATACACAAAATCCCCCTCTGATGATGCTTCTCTCCTCTAAAGTTACTCTCCCCCTTTGATTAATCTTTGTATGCATGTATGTTGCTAACCAAAATCGAAACTCAAGTAACTCCCCCTACAATCGTGTTCTTCCTGTCATAATTAGATGACTCCTCTTGTGAATTTACTAACTATTTATCTCAGTCTATTAGGATATTTGTGTTCAAATAAGTAGTATTTTTTATACCAATTTGTAGTGATCAAGTCTTTCAAACCTTAATCTAATTACTTTCTTATTTGATAACCAAAATACTCCCCCTGATTTTTTACCGACTTTCCTTTGTCAAATAGAAAAAGAATGTGAATTTTACTGATTTTTTTTATCTACTTCTTATTCTTCTTTGATATTTCACAGGAATATAAATTGAGGATTGGTACCAATTGTTGAAATGCCAATTTTGTTATCAATTGATATTTGTTGAATGATATCTCTTATTGTTGAAATGACAATTTTGTTATCAATTGATATTTGTTGAATGATATCTCTTATTGTTGAAATGCCAATTTTGTTATCTTTGTTGAATGATACCCCTTTAACTTCTCTGCTACTTTTTCTCTTCTCCCCTTTTTACAAAAGTTACAGAAAGGATATTTTCTTACTCCTTCTGAGGTCATGCTCCCACTAAGGTGATGTTTCTCTTTGTCCATTTTCTCCTTCTTGTATTCTACAACTAACCCTACCAATGATTTTTCTTTTGACCATTAATCTTTAGATAGTCAAGATTTTCCATATGTTATTTTTTTAAAAACTCTTGGCATAATCCTTTGATTTTGTAGAAACTAATTTAAACTTCTTTTTGTATTTTCTTTCTCTAGCTAACAAATTATGACATCATCAGAATTTGATATTGTCCCATATTCTTCCATAGGCACTTCCATTTATTGAGCTTGATCTATTTCATATTGAATTTTACATTCTTTATTAGGACCTTCACCCATCATTTTTTTATGATTAATTTCTTCAGTTTCAGGTGTAATATCATCTTTCTTGCTTTCTCCTTCAGATTTTCTTCTCCATATGGACTTTCTCTTTCTAATTGTGTTTTTGGAGATTTGTCATCTCATTTCTTCTTCCAACTTTTATTAGGCTTTCTCACTTACTTGAATGATTTATTTAAGGATTTAATTTTTGAACTCTTGCAGCTTTGGGATTTGTTCCCAAACCTATCACAGTTGTAACATGTCATTGTACGAAAAAAATTTGTTGTGTTCCCAAAAAAATTGCATCTTCAACATCTAATTGAGTTTTTGGATTTTCTTGCATATCATTTCTCTAGTTTCTTGCAGTCCATTGCTTTATGGCCAAATTTATGACAAGAAAATAAATAGCCATTGAAGGTGTTTCCATTCTTGAATTTATTTTGGCTTGAGAGATCTGTCTTTTGATTTTATTCATCATTTTTACTTTTATAGCTTCCTTCCTTAGCAAAGTTCATGGCTTGTAATTGGTTTGTGATTGCATCATTTCCTTTTGAGAAGGATGATCCTTTCCCATGTTTGTAAATGGTGATCCACTTGTCACTGTCTTCTTTCTTATTGTATCGAAGACCAGTTTTGTCATCATATGATCTTTGAATGTTCCAAATCTTATCTAGGATAGTTGAGCTATTCTGGAAATTGTCATTCATCTTTTTGAGATTGACTATTTATAATTTCAACATGTGACATAATTCTTCCCTTTTGGATGATTGCATCCTCTAGGATTCTTCATTTTTATTGGCCTCCTTGAGTTCAATCTTTAGATTTGCATTAATGTATTCACTTATCTTCTTAAGGTTGATCATTTATTATTTCAACTTGTGACGTGTCTCTTCCTTTTTAGTCAACTGAATCTTCCGGGATTCTTCCTTTTTCTTAGCTTCTTCAATTTGAGTCATTAGATTTACATTAGTACTTTCATTTATCTTTTTGAAGTTTATGATTTCCAATTCCAACATGTGGTAAGAATTTTCTTTCCTAGTTAATTGGGTCTTTAGGACTTCTTCACTTTCTCTAGTTTCCTCAATTTGAATTTTTAGACTGTTGACCAATTCTTCTGTTTCTTCTAGTGCTTATTTTATTTTATTCTCATGTGTCTTTAATTCTTTTATTTCCTTTATCATATGATCAACTTCAATCTTCAATCTTCTGATCTCTTTTTCTTTGTCTTCTATATGAACTCTATGTTCAATCTCTTCATGGCTAGATTGATCTAACTGTTGAAGTAGCAACATATCTTTCTTTTTTTAAGTTTCTCCAACTCTTCTAGAGTGCACATAGTTGTGTACTCAAGATTTTCAATAGCCTCCATATAAAATTTAATATGTATACCATTTCCTAGTTCCATACGAATCTCTTCTATTTCAATTGTAACATCGCTCTTAAGATTATGTAATTTTTCTTGAGTGATTACTGAGGTATGCCTCAGTTCCTTGATGAGGTTTTCTTCTTCATTGTTGACTAAAGATTGAACTAAATCCTTCATTTCATTTTGATTAGAAATCTCTTTTTATGTATTATGTTCTTCAATCTGATTGGAATTCTCCTTTTCTTTATCATGTTCCTTATCTTGATAAGAATTCTCTTCTTCTGAGTTTTGTACTTTATTATGCAGGAATCCTCTTTATCTAAGTCTTTTTACTTACTTTGATAGAATTTCTCTTCTTCTTGTGTTTCATTCTGATAACTATTTTCTAGGTGGAGCCATCATTCTTTAGTAGATTTGTAGTGTCTCATCTTTTCTTTGACTTGGTCTGGCAATCCATCCTGGATTGTTTTTAAGGATAATGAATTGTTTCTCCTTGCTTCCTTTGTAGTTTTGGTTTTTCTCTTTGAAGTAGTTAAGTGAGAGGGAGTACTTACTATCGAATCCCAAACTTCAAATCCTCTTGACTTCAGATATATTTTCATATTTTTCCTCCATGATGAATAATTTTTTCCATCAAATAAGGGAGCTTCATTTGTGGAGATATCCATTTGTCCACACATTTCTTCCAAATATACCTTCCAGTTTTTAAATTGTGTTAAAGGCACCCACTCTTATACCAATTGTTGAAATGTACACTTGACACTGAGAGGGGGGGTGAATCAGTGTCACAAGACTTTGGACAATTTTCCACTTTTCATAAACTAATTGAACAACATATATTTATTTCAACTTCTCAACCAATATATAAAAGAATAAATATTTTATCTATTTATTTAACTTGAATGAATACATAAGATCAATCTTCATCTTCAAACAATTATGAGAGACACAGCTCTATGTTACAAGACCCAGCTTGTAGTTCTCAGATCCAACTGAAAAATGAGGAATCCAACCCTCATAACAAGTCCCAGCTTGTTGATCTTAGATCCAACTAACATGTGAGGAATCCAATCCTCATACAAGACCCAACTTGTAAATAGGCACCAACCTGATAGAATGAACCTTCATTCAATCTATTATATATAAATATATATACTTCAACAAATTCAACTCCATCTTTGTTCACCCTACTTCTTTGTTTATATAGTCTTCCTAATAGGTATGAATTTGAAGCATTATGTCCCTTTGTTTGAGCCATTACACCTCTTCATACACTTCTTCATTTGAACTAATAATAATAATATCTATTATTATTATTATTATTATTAATAGTTTGATTTGAAGACTTCAAATCCCTTGTTTTGCATTTTATTTTGTTCAGGCTAAAAACCTGTCACTACAAATGTTGCAAAAATCGAGTTCTATGGAGGCGCTTCCTTCAAACCATGTTTTTCATATGACCATATGTGCAGAACCACATGATTATTAATTTAAGTGATACCTCTTATTTCACCCAATCTTGTTATCTTTGAAGTGATATCTTCCAGAGTGTTATATTTCGAGCAACTTTAATTCACGGTTTTAATACTCATTGTTGATCACAATTTCAGATCAATGGTTTCATCATTCTTTTTAAAAGACTCATTTCTCACATTTTCTTATCCTTATCTAATGGTTGGGATTCAATCGGGGGATGGACAGTTGTTGTTTCCTCCGGTACTTCGCGACTTCGAGGCTATTTTCTTTTTATAAACTTCCAATTCTCTCAGACCAAATTTCACCGAGGTGTTAATATTGAGTTGACATGTGCCCATAAACTTCAATGGTCCAGATGTTATTTCATATCTTTGGTACTCCGGGACTCTGGGTTACTAGAATTCTTATTAGTTCAATACCTCTAGAATGATAACCTGTCGAATAAGTCATAAAGTGGTGGTGATTGTTTGTTGTCAGTTAACACCTCCACTTACGTTATCCTTCCACTATGCTTGATCAACGGTTGAGAATTCTCCCGAAGTAGATCAACGGTTAAAGTTACTTCGTGATTTATGCTTTACCCTATTCTTCCATTGTACTTGATCAACGGTTGAGAATGCTCCCAAATCAAATCAACGATTTAGAGTTACTTCTTGATTTATGTTTACACTATCCTTCAAATGTACTTGATCCAACAGCTATGACTTAATCAAACATTGAGATGGATGGCCATTATTTACTTCGGAACTTTCAGCCTCTGCAATCTTTCAACCTTTTGGAGTACATTTCATCGAAGTAGATCGTACAGTCAATATTTGTTCTTTCGTAGATGGACAATCATGGCTTGTCCATAGGTTTCAAACAAATCGACAGCCATGACTTGATCTAACGGCCATGATTCATCTTGGAGGATATTTTAAATTCTAACCTTGTACAATGTCTACTGTAAACAGATATTCATAAAAGAACAGAAAAGATACAATGGCAAATACAAACATTACACAGAGATTTTTCCCCTGGAAACCC
>JASDQU010711377.1:5688-23329 GCA_032191745.1 Picea mariana
TGAAGAAAGGAATGACCTATGATAGAGTTTGTTGGGTTCTAGTAGGGAGCCGAAGAGTCAATTTGACTCGGGTGTTTCGAACAATCCTAGACCGGGAGGTTGCGCAGCCCCAAAGGAGAAGGGGGTGGGGGTCTCCATCAAGTTACATCTGAGGAAGAAACAATCTTCAAAGACTAGGAGTTAGAACTTATATATTCTCAGTTTGGGATGTTATACGATATTCTTTCGGACGCATCGAGGTCAAATTATGACCCTAGACAAAAGCCTGGACCTCATGCCGATGGCATTGTAGGCTCTACCAATGTGAAATCCGCAGACTCGGTGACAAGCCATTTGAAGAGTTGTATCTAAACCAATCTGTAGGAGGGCCAAATTCGTTTATGTCTTCCAATCCCACTCAGTCGGCGGATGTACATTTCGTGCAATCATCGATCGGCCCAAATGGTAACCAGCAACCAGGCAAGAATAAGAAGAAAGGACGTAATAATAATCGTAAGGGTGGGAAGAATAATAAGAAACCCAAGGACAATGGTAATAATGAGAGGATGAATAATAATGCTGGTGAGGGCAAGAAAGAAAGGTGTAAGGTGAAATTTCCTTCTAAGCTTTGTACAGACGATCACCTTACTCATTTATGCCCCAAACTTGCAGAAGTTGCAAGGCTCTTATCTCTACCACCCACCGTGCTGACAAATCCTTTCCCACATAACCTACACATGGCCTCAAGTTCCTCAAATTCCAGAAATGTGGCAAGTGGGAGTCAAAACACACCGGCACAAGATGGTGACCATTTGTGCATCAATATGGTCAATTCTCAAGTTAATGTAGCCACCTGATATCACGATTACAGTTCTCCACAAATTGTACATGGTCTAGAATCTCCTCTTCCTCTGGAAACACCCTTACAGATCGAAAAACCAGAGCCATCGCCTCATATTCTGAAGGAGTACTCAAGTGCTCTACTCACAATCCTAATGCTAGAGCCACCCAGAATTACTCTATTGTTGAGGACCTGGGTCAAACCCCTTGTGCGATGTCGACCCTGAAGGTACTCCAGACATGTCCTTCAAAGAGGAATGCCTTCTTATCTTCTTTAAGAGCTCTAGATCCCAGTGTCTCGAAAGTTATCAAGTTTGACGTCACAGATGTGTAGCCTCGCTTGCCTTACCATGTGGCATTCCAAATCCGCGTGGGTTACTCAAAGTATACCATCAAGCATGCAGTTGTTGATGAAGGTGTTGCAACATATGTGATGTCCCTGGTCTGTTGGAAAGATCTTGGCTCTCCAACTCTCTCTCTCAGTATCTGACCATGTTAATTTCTTTTGACGGTCGTTCCTTCCACCCTCACGATATTCTTCGTACTTTTCTGGTCCATTTAGGTGGGAAGACGATAGAGGTGGTTGATGCGCCCCTCAATTATAACTTGTTACTAGGACGCAATTGGACTTATGCTATGATTTTCGTTGTATCATCTGTCTTCTGCACTCTTTGTTTTCCTCATGATGGGAATATTGTGACAGTCGACCAGTTTTCCTTTGTGTATGCTCATCCCAGTGCATCTGTTGGACCGTCGATCCCCGTGGTCGAAAATTCTCAGCCAAAAACTGAGAATATCGATGTCTGAATGCATTCATACTTTATGGGTACCTTCGACTTCATGGCACCAATTCATCATGTTTACGCCATGTATAGTAGGCTCGTTTCGTCAGAGAGGTTTGTTCCTTTCCGCGCTTACTATTTTAACGATCCTTGGACCCTAGCTTCCTCAACTGTGTCTTATGAACGTCGTTCTCATGTTGGAATGGCCATGCTGCTATCGGTAGCATAGATAGCATATCAAGTTGTTCTTGAATCTTTTGCCGATCCTGATCCTATTACTTCGCAAACAGACGAGGAGGATCCTGTTCTTAAGCCCATGTGAGCCACTTCGTCGTCTTTCTCACATGACTACCACGATGAGACTTTTCCCTCGGATGAAGTTATCATCGATGCCATGAATGGTTCTGACAAACCTTAGGATGATATGCATCATCGCTCTTATTTTCTCCCATAGATTGTGATCTAGGGAACATCAAAGAAGTTTCAGAAGTGTCCCAGAATTCACAGAAGTATCCTAGGAGAGTCAGAATGGCCTCAACAAGCAGAGAAAGGGCAAAACTCAAAGTTCCCAAAACTTCATTAAAATAACATGATCGCGAAGAGCGTGTCGCAAGCTTTCCAACGACGTAAATGGCTTGTCAAACGGAGTTACGGATCCAAAGTTATAAGCGGTCAAAGTTCAGTCAAACTTGGTCAAACAGGCAAAAGTCAAAGTGACACGTGGCACCACTGCAAGGGTGACACATGGAACAACTGAGTTGGCAATATGACGTGGCATGGAAGACACATAGGCACATTCGGTGATGACACATGTCAACTTCATTGGCAAATCATATTGTGACAAGTGGCAGTTTTGGTGGACCAGTTATATGGTGCCACGTGGCCCAGTCATGGGCTTCCACGTGGCACCCCTCCCATGGCTGGAATGTGAACAATATTATTCGACTCCCCAAGATTCAACCTTGTGACCTCCAACAGGCCAAAGGCCCCACAAGTCTGATTTAACCACTAGACCAAGCATTGTTTCTTATTTGTAATGTGGGGGAAACTTTATTTAAGTTTTAAAAATGTTTCGAATGGGGGAAGGAAAGGGCTCGGCCTTCATCCCAGCCCTTGGTCCCATACCACACCATGCGACCATCCACCATATGATATTCCACATGTCTGCCATTATATCTGCCTCCATATTTAGCATATTCCGCTATTGATTATCCATTCTGTCATTCTAGCCAACCTCCGCCAGTTTTAGCAAGGGCGCCAAAATTCAGTTATAAAACATGTGTTAAAATAGAGGTCCATGAGATTTGACCCCACAACCTCTACCAAACTGAACGTCTAAGTTTAGCCAATGTAACCAACAAGCCAACAACTTCACTTATGGCATAACCGCCCGGAAACTTTTATATAAGGGGGTTTCGGGCAGTGCATTCGAAGACAGCGTGTGTATTCAGAGCCACACACTAGTGCACCGAGCATGAGAGTGGAGCGCGCCTGTACGACCCATACAGCCTGGTATGGACTGTGAGGCTTGGTATGGAATCTGTATGGACTGTACAGATTTTGGCATGCAAATCGAGGCAAGGGTGCCTCTTGGGTCCAGAAAGTGCCCGACTCGGATTGTTGAAGCTAAGGATGGCAAGGTCACCAAATCAATCGTGGTTCGATGAGCTCCAAGAACTCAATCAAATGCTTCAAGCATAGAATGTTGGATTGACGACATTGTTGCATGTTGCAGAAGAAGAGAACCAAAGGTTGCAAGAGCAGTTGCAAGCCATGAAGATGCAAATAGGGGAAGGCTCTACGAATGATACGGTGATAAGACCATCTTGTGACCATGGCAACTTCACCAGTTATGGGTGAGAGCATGACAGTGCAAATGCATGCACACTTTTTCAAGCAAATGAAGATGACCTACATGCATCCATAAACCAAGGAGGATTCCTAGAAGCATCTTCCACCGAACCTTCTCACCAAGAACAGCTGGACACATCTCAAGAAGCAAACCAAGAGTCCCAGTTTGAGGTAGAGGTAAATAAACCATGTATAATTCATTTCTTGATTAATGTTGATGATTCTTTTGAAACACTTGAACAACATGCTTCTTGCATCAGCTTAAAGTTGATGAGAAAAATGGGATAGGAAGGAGGAGGCCTTGGAACCAATGGCCAAGGTATTGTGGATCCCATCGAGGTAGTGGTTTGGCCTCAATATGCCAGGATAGGCTATGTCCCAAAGGATGTTGGAGAAAGCTCCAAAACCATTCGTGAAGAAGACCCCAGGACAGTCGTTGAGACTCCAGAGGTCAACAGTTCATCAAGAGATGGAATTGATTTAGTGTAGGACGAGAGCACAACTTCTCATGATCGAGGATTCGAGACATCTCCAGGGAGAGATGAGCATCACAGTGACAAAGTTGAGACCAACTCTTCTTTCCAGTCTTACTCCAGAGGAAACTCACTGAGGTATAAGAAATCTCGAAACTCTAAAATGCCATTTGATTATAAGCATGTTAATCATATAAAACATAGCTTTTGGCATCAAAGACCATGCACTTTTTGTGGATTGAATAACCACGCAATGTCCCAGTGTTGGAAGAGAAAAACCTTGTGCAAGAAGGTTATGGCAACTAGGAGAAGAACAAGGATGGCAGATTGCTTTCCACGCACCGAAAAGAATAGGGGGAATACACCTCTAAAGGAGAAAGGCTACTGCAGCCATTGTAGTAGAGATGGGCATCATCAAGCCACTTGTTGGGCCTTACATCCAGATCTACGTCCCAAAGAGGGACAAGAAGACCAGACAGACATCTTCAAGAGAGACAGTCAGTCAGGCAGTGTTGTAGGAAAATCCGCCACCAGGAGAAGACCAACTACCAGAGAAAAGACAGCTCGGTAAAGAGGACATGTTCGACAAAATCATCAAACAAATAGGGAAAATCCTTTTGATTTAGTCAAGAGTGGCCATATTTGTAAATCACATGTTGCGATTCAGACCCCGTAGAAGGGTATTGTGTAAAAGTGATAATTATTGATATCACTTCTTTTCTTTTGGCACATGTTGATATTGTTAGGCCTTGTGAGGTAGTTTGGGTAAGGGTTTCTTATTGTAAGTCCAATGGACATGAAACTTAATGTAAAAACTTTTGGGGACCAAAAGTCTTTTCAGTTGGGAGGAGTGATCTGGATGGATCTAGGGAACATCAAAGAAGTTTCAGAAGTGTCCCAGAATGCATAGAAGTATCTTAGGAGGCTCAGAATGGCCTCAACAAGCAGAGAAAGGGAAAAACTCAAAGTTCCCAAAACTTCATTAAAATGGCATGATCGTGAAGAGTGCGTCACAAGCTTTCCAACGGCGTAAACGGCTCATCAAACAGAGTTACGGATCCAAAGTTATAAGAAGTCAAAGTTCAGTCAAACTTGGTCAAACAGACAAAAGTCAAAGTGACACGTGGCACCACTGCAAGGGTGAAAAATGGAACCACTGAGTTGGAAATATGACGTGGCATGGAAGACACATAGGCACGTTCGGTGATGACACATGTCAACTTCATTGGCAAATCATATTGTGACAAGTGGCAGTTTTGGTGGACCAGTTATATGGTGCCACGTGGCCCAGTCATGGGCTGCCACGTGGCACCCCTCCCATGGCTGGAATGTAAAAAAGATTATTCGACTCCCCAAGAGTCTACCTTGTGACCTCCAACAGCCCAAAGGCCCCACAAGTCCAATTTAACCACTAGACCAAGCCGCCTCCATATTTAGCATATTCCGCTATTGATTATCCATTCCGCCATTCTAGCCAACCTCAGCCAGTTTTAGGAAGTGTGCCAAAATTCAGTTATAAAACATGTGTTGAAATAGAGGTCTATGGGATTCGACCCTAGAACCTCCACCAAACTGAATGCCTAAGTTTAGCCAATGTAACCAACAAGCCAACAACTTCACTTATGGCATAACTGCCCGGAAACTTTTATATAAGGGGGTTTCGGGCAGTTCATTCGAAGACAGCGTGTGTATTCGAAGCCACACACCAGTGCACGGAGCACGAGAATGGAGCACACATGTATGGCTCGTATGGCCTGGTATGGACTGTGAGGCTTGGTACGGAATCCATACGGACTGTATGGATTTTGGCATGCAAATCGAGGCGAGGGTGCCTCTTGGGTCCAGAAAGTGCCCGACTTGGATTGAGACGTGGAGATAGTTATTTTTAGGTAAAATGATGCCACAAACATTGTGGTGGTGTCAGTTTCCTGATATGAGCAAAAATTTGACATATTCATTCTAGAATGAGTCATTTATTGCAGATGCAGTGGCACGATAACCAAGGCAGAGGTGTCTCTTGGGCCTGAAAGTGTTTGACTCGGATGGAGACGATTTGACAGTCATTTTTGGGTAATTCGACGATGCGAATTCAATGGCGATGTATGTTTTTTCAATAGAGCTTCATATCAACAAGCTAAGTGTTGGAGAAGCCAATGTAAGCATGCTTTTCATTATGTTGTTTTGTCATTAATTGTTGCAGCATAGCATGCGTGTTATAGGTCTAAAGGAGTAGAGAGAAGCTGCAGCAAGTCAGCAAGATCATCTTATTCCTTCTATCTATTTATTTCTTATCTTCCTTTCACATAAAATCAATCAGTTATATGTGACAGAAATTGTGTCACTTGCATGACAAGTGGCCAACGAAGCAGTTCTGATTCTCGTGGGTTCCGAGATCATTTGTATGGGCTGCATATTTATGTTTTGGATCTTAGCAGCAGATCTAAGGCTTTTTATGGCTTCATGTTGATGGGGGTCATATTTTATTCTTCATATTTTTATGTATTGAGTATGTGGGAATGATTTCCATGTCAGCATCATGGATGCCTCATGAGTATGAGAACTTGTGAAGCTAATACATTCTTGATCACATTCCGATATCTTGTTGTCGTCACCAAAGAGGGACTTTGGCCTTACAACTTGTAAAGGAGAGACATCATTACATCAAGAAGAATAAAGTGGTCAGGCTTGAAGCATGACCCGGAGAGGTAGCCCACTGCAAGGGTGAACTCCGTTATCAAGTGAAGTGTCTTATCCATTATGTGTATTATGTTCTTATGTTGTTTTTCAATGAATTTCCACACATAGGATGTTAAAGGCAAGCATGACATATTGCACATAAGGAAAACTAAAGAGGTTTTCATTCACTTCAAATTCAAGCACATAAGACTTCAACTTTAAATTTTATTGCAAATCACTCAAGTAAAACGATCTATTACTGACCCTTTTTGAAGGAGTGATAGAACAACCAATTATTGGAAACTTATTGCTCCTAGGTATAGATCAACTTGCTAGAATCGAATAGGATGACTTTCAATCTACTTTGAGCAACATAATCAGTCACGTCATAGTTTCTCTTGATACGCACGGCATTTATGCCGAAGGAAATATGGCAAGTACCTCTCCTATCGTCGAGATCGATATCTCTCTTACCCCTAGCAAGATTGAAAATGTACAAATCGGTGCGGATTGTTCGCCAGAAGAAATCTTGATCTACATCAATCTCTTTAAGGAATTCTGAGATGTATTTTCTTGGTCATATGAAGAGATGCTAGAAATCAACCCTCGAATTGTCGAACATGAGATTAAAACTTACCTAGATGCTAAGCCTATTCGACAACGTCTTAGAGCTGTCAATCCCCTAAAGGCCCCTACTATTAGGTCAGAGGTAGAGAAACTGCTTAATGTTGACTTTATCTACTCGGTTCCCTTGACTGAATGGGTATCCAATCACGTTCCTGTATATAAGAAGCAAGGAACCATCCGTGTATGCATGGATTTTCGTAACCTAAACAAAGCTTGTCTTAAAGACAACTTCATGACACCTTTCATTGATCACATTCTCGAGGAGTGTGCGGGAAGCAAAGTTTTTTCTTTCATGGACGGATTTTCAGGGTATAACCAAATTCAAATTAAACTTAGGGATCAACATAAGACAGAATTTATTTGTCCTTGGGGTACTTTAGCATACCGAAATATTCCTTTCAGCCTTAAAAACGTTGGAGCAACATTCCAATGTGCTATGACCTTCACATTCCATGATCTTAAGAATATAGTTGAAGATTATCTTGACGATCTTATTGCTCACTCTCGTAAGAGAGTGGATCACCCTAAGAACCTTCAACTAGTTTTTGAAACATGTCGTCATTATACAATTCGGTTGAACCCTCATAAATGCATCTTTTGCATTAGGTCTGGACATCTTCCATGATTTTTAGTCTCTGAGACTAGGATCATGGTATATCCGTTAAAGGTTAGGGCAATACTTTTATTGCCTCCCCCACGCACTATTCGACAACTTCAAGGTTTACGGGGGAAAGCTAATTTTTAACGTCGATTTATAGTAAAATATGCCAATATTACTAAGGGTTTCGTGCGTCTTTTGAAGCAGGACACCCCTTTTATCTGGGATGAGCGAACCCAGGAATCATTCGATGCTTTAAAGAAATCCTTGGTATTGATGCCTCTATTAAAGTCTCCAGACTACAGTAGATATTACTTGCTTTATCTCACCGCATTCGAAGAGACGATAGGTATGGTTTTGGTTCAGGAGGATGATGACCTCTGTGAGCATGTCATCTACTATCTTAGTCAAAACTTAGTCGGTCCTGAGCTCAAATATTCTCACGTTGAAAATCTAGCTTTGGTTGTCGTCCACGCAGTCCAACGATTACACCATTATATATTTCTTTGCAAAACTATTGTAGTTTTTGATGTCAATCCATTTCATTATCTCCTTACCAGGCATATCATAGGGGGGAAATACAATAAATGGATTGTCATTTTACAAGAATTTGATCTAGATTTCGCTTCTGTTAAATCCAAGAAATCACTAGTCTTTGCAGAGTTAATATCTGACTTCCCACGATTGGATGAGGATGTTATTCATGTTGTTTCTTTTGAGTATGAAAACATTTTCCTTGTCTCGTTGTGTAACCCTTGGTATGGAGACATTGTTCTCTATATTCAAACTTTGAAGTTCCCTTAGCATCTCTTGCAAGATGACCAACAGTGTATACGATACCAAGCTAAGAGTTACCTTATCGTTGACAACACTTTGTAACGTCGTTTGAATAGACAATATATTTGGTCGTTCTTTAACTCACGAAGAATTTGAGTCAATTCTAAACGATTTCCATAGTGGGGCTTGTGGTGGTCATCTATCTGGGCTTGCGACAACCAAGAAAATATTGTGAGCTGGTTATTTCTGGTCATCTATTTTTAAATATTGCATTGAAATGGTTAAGAAGTGTCACCCTTGCCAGGTATTCACTCAGAAAATGCGCTTGCATCCAGCCCCTCTTGTCCAGTCATTATCTTTGGTCCCTTCACTGAGTGGGGGGTGGACTTTGTGGATTGGAACCCAACTTCAGCTGGTGGGAATCAGCACATTATCATGGGCGTAGACTAATTTACTAAGTGGGATGAGGCCACGCCTACAGTTAAATCTGACGGGAAGATTGTCACCTTCTTCGTATTCAATCAAATTATCGCCAGGTTTGGAATCCCGAGTGATATTGTCACTGATCACGGCATTTACTTTCAGAATGAAATGATGAAAGATATAGCATCCAAGCTGGGGTTTAAACATGGTTATTCTTCCCCTTACTACCCTCAGCAAAATGGACAAGTAGAGGCCATAAACAAGTCTCTCAAGACCATTTTGCATAAAACCGTCAGTTTGAACAAATCTGACTGGCATATTATGTTATATCCCGCACTTTGGGCATATCAAACCTCGGTCAAGACTGCCAAAGGATTTTCTCCTTTCCATTTAGTACACGGTGTGGAGTCAATATTACCTATTGAATGTGAAATCCCTTTTCTTAGATTGGCATTTTTGCTCCTCCCTGACACTTTCGATCTCGAGTGATGCCTCATACACCTAGAGATCCTTGATGAGCAACATCGAGATGCCTCTACGGCTATCGAAGCGAATAAAAGACATGCCAAGGTCCAATATGATAAGTTTTTTCTATCCTCGGTTGTACCCTGAGGGTGACTTGGTCCTTTTATATGATCGAGCCAAAGAACCACTAGGGGCAAGAAAGTTAAAACAGAAAGATAAAGAACATAATTCAACTCATAAGCATATAACAGAAAGAGAAAAGAAGATCTGACAATAACAATGAAAGAAGCTTGCAGGCTGAACATATTATAGAAAGAATCTCTATCACAATAGCAGTATAGTTTAGAACTCAAAATCAAACCTTCAGCCTCCAGGACTGAATTTCCCCCTCCCTTACTTCATCTGAAGTTGTTGGCTTTATAGCCTTTACAAAAGATTTCTAGATCCAAGAAAACTGAATCAAATATGCTAAATATGGAAAGTCAAAACAAAATCATGAAAATAGGGAAAGATTTTATTTATGTGGTCAACCTTAATATGGATAGTCTTCATGTCTTCGACAGCTACAGCAATCTTTGACACACTTCAACATCTGACAAGGCAGTAGGTCTTCAAAGGCTGATAGATAAGGTCAAAAAATGCCACCTGGGCAGACAGGTCATTCTTTGCCACGAATAGGCAACAAACTTCATCTCTTTTACATTGTTGGCAACTCAAAAACTAGAATAACACATTGAAACAAATCCTCTTAATTATAACCTTCACTTATAAATCATCTACGTGCCCTGTAGAATGATAAAACTTGGATCTGTGCAAAAAAAGTTCCATTCTGCACTTCTCTGCAGTTTTGGTGGCTAGAGAGCCGAAATTCTAACTTGTAAACCACCGAAATCTTTTCTTTCAGTGGCTAAGGACAGATATGAAAGCCCTCCTAAGCCACCGAAATTGTAGATTTGTGAAATCTGTTTCAAAACTGCAAAAAATTGATTCTTGACTCTAGTAACCTATTGGAGCAGAACAATATTGTCCCTTTCAAAAAGTTTGGAAGATATCTTGGTCATTATATAAATCTCCAAATATGTTCACAGTAGCATAGCCATGCCCTCCATAAGTTTTTCTGCAGACACTTAGAGATTTTGTTGTGTAAGAAGTCTCGTAGGCTTTTAGCCTAGCAGAGAGAGCATGGACATCTTAATCAGTAGTCTATAGTAACCTCTGCAAGATGGTAAAGGGCGGCTACAGCTGATGCCTATGTATCTGCTCCAGAAAATTTCAGTAGATTAATTAAACACTTATAAACATGTCATGTATGTAGATATGAACCATATAATCAGCCATTGGAAAACCAAATCTAGAGGTCCCAATCCTCCAACTGATGCATTAGTTTAACCAAATCAACCTGAGGTGCAAAAGAAAGCACATATGGTTCATTATCTGGATTGACTATCAGTTTTCAAACCAACTCTGCAGCAACACAATTCCAAGTTTTAACTGGTGATTATAACATTCCCACAATTGTCTCAACTGTCCCTTTCTCACTGTCATGTTTGCACAATAAGTACAAAAATATCAACAGAGGTTCACTTGCTAAATCTTTTGCCTAATTCAAATGTTTAGTCATGGGAGCATGATATGGCTTTGACTTGAAGATTCACAGCTGGAAACAACTAGCCAAGCAGCACATGCCGAATTCCAAGGAGAACATCAAGAGAAGCTTGACTAGTTATGACTGTCTTCAGTGCATCTAAAATCAAAGCAAAATGAGCCCTGCCAAAAATGACTTCACCACGAAAGGCATCACTAAACTCATCTCTATGGGCATGGCAACAAAGTTGGTAAGCATCCGATTAGGTGTGTGAATATTGGATCCAGGAAAAGTAGCAGCGAACCCACATAGTATCATTGTTGTACTGCAAATGGAGAAAACACCCAAGGATAAAGCTTCCCATCCTACAAATCGGGCACCTGGAATTTTGTTCTTTGTTTTATTATTTACCAAATGTTTGCAGAAAACTTCTCTATCAATTTGTACATGATCCTCATGATGCAACGCTTTCATTTACATGTCGTGGCCCTTCTTCCATGCGGCCCAATGCCTTCAACCTGTCAAACATTCCAAAAACGTAGAGATTTGCACCACGCCGAGGACACTTGCGTTAGGTTTTAGTTTTGACTTGTGGTTTGACTGAGCGTTGGGATTTTTGTGTCGATTTGTGAATTGACATGTGGACTGGAATTTATGACATAACAAATGACTTGATGTGCTAGGCTTATGATGGATGGTTGTCTCTGAATCGTGGCTTGAAATTGTAGACTTAATATTAGAGTTAGGCTGGTGGATTATATAGTATGACTCATAGTTTGGCTATGACTCGTGGCTAACATAATAGCATAAGAATAGAACATATAGTTGTGACTCATAACTTGGCATATGTGTCATCTTGTGGCAAAGGTATATGCGTTGTGATTTAGGATATGGCCTATAGCTTGATTTGTGGCATTCAATCTTCTATTATAAATCCATAAGACTCGAGAGTATATAGACCATATGGACTTTGGTCTACACACTAGACTCAATATGTAGTGTGATGACTTAGGACCAAGGTTTGACACTTGAGCACACACCTCTATCTTTTCTTTGGATAAATTTACAACAAAAATATATATCTTTGTTTGAAAATAATAAAACCATAAAAGCTAGGGTTATAAGCTAGGTAACATTGATTGTATTTTTGGAATGCAGGTCGTAGACGGAGTCAGAAGAKTYTGGAGCAAACATGATYAGTGAAGACGTAATGGGGAATTTGAAGATATGGACAATGACAAATGGCCAAGAAAAATGACAATTTAAGCATGAATGAACAAAAATGCCTCAAAATTTTCAATGTCATTTGAGGAGATAACATTGGCTCCAACTGGAATGGAGACCTCCTTGTGAGGCTCCAAGAACCTAGTAGTTTCAGTCACCTTAACCATTGGGCTATGGAGTCATTTGGCCTTTAAAATTGATCCCTTGCAAACCTGTAATCTACATGTAGCTTGCTTGTAGCCTGCTCTGCTTATTGAAGAAAACTGGAAACAACTGAAAGGATCTACTTGTTCATAGGGTGAGCTTATTCTCTCTACCTACTCCTACTCTAACAATTGTACTGATGCTTAATCAAGTAAATTCATGCTTCCAATGAAGCCATGTCAGAAACTAATTTACTGAAACTATTTTTTATCTTAACCCCAAAAATAATGGAATCCATATCATACCGAAAAGAGGTTTGAATGGATGATAAAGACAAATTTCATCTGACAAAAATACCTTAACATGTATGTTGTTCATAGTTTCCAAATAGTTTGTAAAATGGTCCTTAAAACCATAAAGGAATACCTCTTCAAGCTGTTGTTCCAACTGACTGTATTGCAGTTGTTGATTACTTTCACTGATCTCAATGCTGAACGTAGACTGCTTAACCTTTGTGGGAGAAAAATGCAAGCTGAACCAATGATCTGAAACTTTCTACTCCCCTTCAACATATCTTTGTAATCTGAATTTATCATGATGATATGTTCGCTTATCACAGCAAACAATTTCCTCTCCAACAATATCTTTGCAGGACATGTCAAGACTAAAAAGATCTTCATTGAACTTAACATCTTCTTCCTCATCACTGTATGGGTCTAATATAGGAGTATCAAGGTAAGATCCTAATGACAGAGAGGAAGCTTCTTGAATAGCATGATCAGCAATAAAATCTTGAAACAAATTCGGAAAAATATCACCTTGTTCCTTATGGTTAAGGAAACTTCCCCTGATCTGCAAATCTGGAAGATCTGGGCTTCCCTCAACATCTACTGTAGATCCAATACTTTCACCTGCTGATGTGTCAATCTGTTCATCATCTTTCAAATCTTCAAAGGGGACAATTTGATCTTCCTGACAGCCTAAGACAATAGATGCATTTGGTACAATGTCAAAAGCATCTATACCATGGCTAACATTGTGAAGATTATCAATGTCTCGGTCACAATGAGAGGTATCCCCAATAACAACATACTCTGCATGATTATCTGAATCTTTAGTAAATAAATTGATTTCATGACAACATTCAGGAAATAGAAGGTCGACTGAAAATATTCCTTTGCTGAACAAATGAAAGGCAGCATGAAAATCTTCCAAAGAGCTGATACTGGCAATAGGAAGAGACCGGTACCAATCATGACCAATCCCGTCTAATGAAAAACAGAAGAGTCAGATATGAACATCTTCATGCACAACTTGCAACCGATGAATGAAATCATGAAAGTCTAGCAAATGTTCTGTTGGTACTTCCCAATCTTCACCTCAAAATCTGGGAAGGCTATTTTCCCATTCATCTCTACTACGCACTAGATTAGGGAAACCAATAATTTTTGAAAAATCATAGAATGGATACATCTTAGCAAAGATCTTGTTCATATCATACCAGTGGAGTCACCAACAAATTTATGAATAATGGAGTCGCCACTAAATTCATCCTTCATGGAGTCGCCAGATAGATGATTACAACCTAATATATGTCCAGACTTTGTCTATCATCAAAGTTGGATCTTGTCGTCTCCCAAGGAAGCTGAGCTTCAGTCTCTTCTCCCCGGCAACGGCGCCGATTTGTTATCACTCTCAGAAACTCTCCTAGGTTGTATCTCAGAGATGACTAGTAACTTAAATAATCTTTCAATGATTTACTCAATGATGGGTATGAGGTTGGATCATGATGAATATCTAACTCACTGAATTGTATCACAAGACTGTCTAAGGATATTCAAACAATGCAAGGCCTTCAAGAGCTATTATCAGATAGGTGAATCAAATGGATAAAGAGACTAATCAATTAACCAGAACATACGTCTATAAAACAATAGATATGATGGGCTAATAGATCAGCAATAAATACTTATGATTCTTTGCTTACTAATCAGATAGTGAGATGACAGTCACCAATGGATGAGATGACAATCACCAATGGACTATGTAAACATAGATAAAGAACATAATTCAACTCATAAGCATATAACAGAAAGAGAAAAGAATATCTGACAATAACAGTGAAAGAAGCTTGCAGGTTGAACATATTATAGAAAGAATCTCCATCACAATAGCAGTATAGTTTAGAACTCAAAATCAAACCTTCAGCCTCCAGGACTGAATCTCCCCCTCCCTCACTTCATCTGAAGTTGTTGGCTTTATAGCCCTTACAAAAGATATCTAGATCCAAGAAAACTAGATCGAATATGCTAAATATGGAACGTCAAAACAAAATCATGAAAATAGGGAAAGATCCTATTTATGTGGTCAACCTTAATCTGGATAGTCTTCATGTCTTCGACAGCTGTAGAAATATTTGACACACTTCAACATCCGACAAGGCAGCAGGTCTTCAAAGGCTGATAGATAAGGTCAAAAAATGCCAACTGGGTAGATAGGTCATTCTTTACCACGAATAGGCAACAAACTTCATCTCTTTCACATTGTTGGCACCTCAAAAACTGGAACAACACATTGAAACAAATCCTCTTAATTATAACCTTCACTTATAAATCATCCTCGTGTCCTGTAGAATGATAAAACTTGGATCTGTGCAAAAAAAGTTCCATTATGCACTTCTCTGCGGTTTCGGTGGTTAGAGAGCCAAAATTATAACTTGTAAGCCATCAAAATCTTTGCTTTCGGTGGCTAAGGACAGATATGAAAGCCCTCCTAAGCCACCAAAATTGCAAATTTGTGAAATCTATTTCAAAACTGCAAAAACTTGATTCTTGATTCTAGTAACCTACTGCAGCCGAACAGTATTGTCCCTTTCAAAAAGTCTGGAAGATATATTGGTCATTATATAAATCTCCAAATATGTTCACAGCACCATAGCCATTCCCTCCATAAGATTTTCTGCAGACACTTAGAGATTTTGTTGTGTAAGAAGTCTCGTAGGATTTTATCCCAGCAGAGAGAGCATGGACATCTTAATCAGTAGTCTATAGTAACCTCTACAAGATGGTAAAGGGAAGCTACAGTTGTTGCCTATGTATCTGCTCCAGAAAAGTTCAGTAGATTAATTAAACACTTATAAACATGCCATGTATGTAGAGATGAAGCATATAATCAGCCATTGGAAAACCAAATTTAGAGGGCCCAAACCTCTAACTGATGCATTAGTTTAACCGAATCAACCTGAGGTGCAAAAGAAAGCACATATGGTTTATTATCTGGATTGACTAGATCAGTTTTCAGACCAACTCTGCAGCAACACAGTGCCAAGTTTTAACTGGTGATTATAACATGCCCACAATTGTCTCAAGTGTCCCTTTCTCACAATCATGTTTGCACAATAAGTACAAAAATATCAACAAAGGTTCACTTGCTAAATATTTTTCCTAATTCAAATGTTTAGTCACGGAAGCATGATATGGCTTTGACTCGAATATTCGCAGCTGGAAACAACCAGCCAAGCAACACATGTTTAATTCCAAGGAGAACATCACAAGAAGCTTGACTAGTTATGATAGTCTTCAGTGTATCTGAAATCAAAGAAAAATGAGCCCCGCCAGAAATGACTTCACCACGAAAGGCATCACTAAACTCAACTCTATGGGCATGGAAACAAAGTTGGTAAGCATCCGATTAGGTGTGTGAATATTGGATCCAGGAAAAGTAGCAGCGAACCCACATAGTATCATTGTTGTACCACAAATGGAGAAAACATCCAAGGATAAAGCTTCCCATCCTACAAATCAGGCACCTGGCATTTTGTTCTGTGTTTTATTATTTGCCAAATGTTTGCAGAAAACTTCTCTGTCAATTTGTATATGATCCTCATGATGCAACGCTTTCATTTACATGTCGTGGCCCTTCTTCCATGCGGCCCAATGCCTTCAAACTGTCAAACATTCCAAAAACACATAGATTTGCACCACGCCGAGGACACCTACATTAGGTTTTAGTTTTGACTTGTGGTTTGACTGAGCACTAGGCTTTTTGTGTAGATTTGTGAATTGAAATGTGGACTGGAATTTATGACATAACAAATGACTTGATGTGCTAGGCTTATGATGGATGGTTGGCTCTGAATCGTGGCTTGAAATTGTAAACTTAAGATTAGATTTGGGCCGGTGGATTATATAGTATGACTCATAGTTTGGCTATGACTCATGTCTAACATAATAGCATAAGAATAGAACATATATCTATGACTCATAACTTGGCATATGTTTCATCTTGTGACAAAGGTATATGCGTTGTGATTTAGGATATGGCTTTAGCCTATAGCTTGATTTGTGTCATTCAATCTTCTATTAGAAAGCCATAAGACCCGAGAGTATATATACCATATAGACTTTGGTCTACACACTAGACTTAATATGTAGTATGATGACTTAGGACCAAGGTTTGACACTTGAGCAGACACCTCTAGCTTTTCTTTGGATAAATTTACAACAAAAATATATATCTTTGTTTGAAAATAATAAAACCATAAAAGCTAGGGTTATAAGCTAGGTAACATTGATTGTATTTTTGGAATGCAGGTCGTAGACGAAGTCAAACGAGTCTGGAGAAAACATGATCAGTGAAGACGTAATGGGGAATTTGAAGATATGGACAATGACAAATGGCCAAGAAAAATGACAATTTAAGCATGAATGAACAAAAATGCCTCAAAATTTTCAATGTCATTTGAGGAGATAACACGATGTGTATGCTAATTTCATTTTAGATTGGCATTTGTCACATAAATAAAGTAAATAAAACATTCTCGTCAATGTACACATTGTAACATAAGTAAAGACAAAGAACCATGTTTTATATATATTTCAAAAAATATGATTTTATAGTACAAAATTGGGGCCAACACCCTCAATACATATATACATTCGATAATACAAAATCCATGACATATATGCATGTGGCGCCAGATGTGTGTCATGATAACAAACTACTGCGTTTACGAGATGCCAAAAGAGTCGCACCCAAGCTCTGGGCACGCCAACCAAATGTCATTGCATATCCTCCGACAAATCCTCTACCTTAACCATTGGAATCCTTTGCGTCAAATGAGGAAGGTTTCCCTGCATGTTTTGAAGGAATCTCTCTGCTTCTCCTCCTGTCGCCTCATCTCCCTAGTGCCTCCGAC
>JASDQU010711378.1:8696-19444 GCA_032191745.1 Picea mariana
GGAGTAAAATTTAACTTTTGTTAGAGCACAAAGTTGACTTTTTACTCTAATAAAAGTGGACATTTTCTCCAATAGAAGTTTCAAAAAGGATTTTATTGAACTTTTAACATAGAATTTTTTTGGGTTTTTTATAGAAAGAAGATTAAGTAAAATGAAACTTGTTTTGCATAGAACTCGATCCATATGGATTTCGGTGGCCTCCCACCTATTCCAACTATCTCATTTTGGCAGTTTTCCAGTTTGGCAGTTGTTTCTCTAGTTTTTGGGTCCCTGACTTGTGGGGTCATTTTGAGGCCCTAAATAGTGTTTTTAGGGCTCGCCACAACCAAAATGACCATTGATAGATCTAAAAAAAGTGTCTAGTCCTCGGATATACCTTTCCAACGGGCTATAGTGTGCATAAAATGGAGATCTCATGCAAAAGTTACGACCCTGGGAAGTTGATGTACTAACTTACCCAAACGGGGCCCACATGACTTTTGGCACTTCATCTCCTAGGATTAGGTTTTTGGATGTCTAGGGTTTTTTACATTCATGTTTATTTTAAAAATGCCTTCATATGCTCATTGTAATCATCTTCTTGCGAATGAGCGCAGCCATCACATCTCTTCTCAGAGATAAGCCGTCACCATTCTAGCAATCTTGTTTCCGCTGCATTTTACAGTTTCAGCTTATTTCCTTATTGGATAGAAACCATTTTTACTGTATATCGGTTATTTTGTATTAAGCATATTTTGATAATAATTTTTATTCATTTCGTTCTGCAAATATATTCTAGATCAGAACTTCACCTACTTAAAATAAAAATAGATCTTATAAAGGAAGAAACAAAAACATCAAAGAAAAATTAGAAAGTGGTACCGAAAATATTTATTGATAATTTTAGGGTGGTTGAAGTCTCAWCACCAACCAACATTCATCAAAKTGATTTGGTGTCGATCTATCATAACACATGTGATTTTGTCTCAACTTGTAGCAAACCAAACATGTATTGAACACACCTAAAACCTTAACTAAGGCAATCCTAATTATAACAATCATGTTCATAATGTGTCACTTCTTCTATATATCCAACCCATGAACAACATGCAAGGCTTTCCTAACTCAAACAACCATCAAAACAACATTAGCTTGACCTTGAACCCTGACCAAGTTAATTACAACTTCAACATGCCACCTATTCAATTTAATCCAACCTAGACAATGCATGTGGTACTTCTAATCTAAATCACTTTACAACAACTCAAAAAATGATCCCCATCCCTCAATAAGGTGTTACTTTCAAGTCAAGTATAAACCCATCTTATACAAACTTCAAAACAACATTTTGATCTAGCCTTTACCCCTCCAGACTAAAACCATGCCTAAGGCAACATGAGCTCACATTCACAATTTGAAAACAAGTGGCTTACAATCATTTTGCTTGACCCTTCTAAATGCATTGAAATCTAGGGTTTGTTTTTCCCCATTCCTAGGGATAACTAATGAGATGATGTCTCGAGACCCTTAGGTTGCATACATGGAGTACCGAGAGGAGGTTGAGCAGAAAGGGTCCTCTATCATACCACACATCACCATTTGATCGATGGAAATAGCATCCAACACACCYAGCTTGCCCCAYAKAGGATAGCARGTCTCACTTCATGAGGTAATGATTAAGGTCTCATGGTACATTTGAACATTTTAAGCATTTGAAGCATTTGAAGCATTTGAACATGTTGCAAAGGATCCTTTCTTGATTCTGAAAACGTTTGCTCAGAAATTATTCCTTTTKCYTTATTTCACCTTGGTAGTTGACATATTGTCCTAATAAGTTGGTGACCCTCGGGAAAAGGGTTTATACTAGGGGGTACCCTTGATGACTCATCRTAACATTCTCRTTCATACTTTCCACCTTTATTTACTACTTCCCCTACGTTTCCCCATCTTTTAGGTTTTCATGCTTATTGACCCAAGAAGGGAATGTACCTAATTTCATGGGAAGAAGGGACMACTAGGATCRGAGGTGTCCTAGAAAAAACATCATGCAATAAAATATTTCCCTCAGATCCTAAGAGAAATGAATCACCTATCAAAAAAATGAGGGACCCATAAAATAAATAACTAATTGATCAAGGATGCTTTCGAAGGTAGAGTGTATGTGGGCTATGCATTTCCTTTTTAGTGCCCCTTATTGTCTTCAACTTGGAAAAGCATGCAAAACAAGGTAGAGCGTATGTGGGCTATGCATTTCCTTTTAGTTCCCCTTGTTATAATAATGTTGATGTGCTCATTTCACCATATACAATGCTACATCATTGTCACCCAACCATAGGCACAAAGCCACCCCTGAACACCTTAACCTTTGACAGAAAGAATGACTCTAGGAAGAAACCATAACCAACAGATAACCAAGAGATATCACCTTCTCCAAGGGTAGCGCACAAGAGAAAGTATCAGAAAGACTAAACAAGAGAAAATCATACAATTGCAGTTGTTTTTGCTCCTCCTCCAAACCTTCGCATTGTTTTTGGTTTCCTGAGTGACAGTGAGTGAAAAAATGAGCCAAGACATCCTCTATTTATATTAATCTGACCAATGACTTTTTTGGCTGGGCCGAGCTGACTTTCTGGTAATTATATTTTATGTTTATCTTTTTCCTATGAATCTGACTTGTCTTCCTAGAGGATAATACCTTAATATTATACATTTTGTTGAGATGGCGTGTCTTCTAGGGTTTTCACACATCTATTTAGGGTTTCTCTTGCTTATGAAACATTATATTCTAGTCAAAGGTTACACATGGAGGTTGATACCTCCCGCAGCTACCATAATATCAACACTCCCTCTTATCTAGGGAGGTATTAATGGTATCAAACACATCCATCCATATTCACATGGCATGGGAAAGACTCACATATTCTTGTAGACCATTCTACAGGTAGCATCATCATAGATCAATTCATGAGTATCACCATCACTAGCAGCATCATCTAGTAGCAATCTAGCATCAAAACATATTGTCATACTTGTTCTTGGTATTCTTTTGTCATAGACAATATCACAATATCCATGAGCCTCATTTGGTTATATTGATGATCCATATCCACCACCATGTGTGTATCACCTTGGTTCATTCTTGTCCCATGACAAGAATCATGACCTTTGTTGTCGCAAGAGTTGACTCTAGGCTATAACAGAGCCAAGCCTTAGCACATTTTTAAAAGAAAAATTTATTTGTTACTCGGAGCTTGACTTGGGTTACAACAAGCCAATCCCTGAAAATTGATTTAGAGTGTACTTCTGACCTAATA
Source organism: Picea mariana (assembly GCA_032191745.1). Classification (NCBI taxonomy): domain Eukaryota; kingdom Viridiplantae; phylum Streptophyta; class Pinopsida; order Pinales; family Pinaceae; genus Picea; species Picea mariana. Next base: position 11,990 of record JASDQU010711378.1, read on the forward strand.
CACTTAGAGAGGGTTCTCTCAACGGCCAAGGGTTCTTTACTCAGGAATATTCAATAATTACAATAAGAAGGCCAGATTTCTTATCAGAGAAGATTTTAAATAAGGTTAGGGGTTGCACAGATTTGAAAAGACCTATTGGGCAATGGAGTCAAGTGAAAACCTAAGAAAAGAGATCATAGCAGTGATCGTATTAGTTGCAAAAAATTAGGCAAAGTAAGTCTATCTTTCAGCAATTGATAATCATGATATAGTAGAAGAAAAAGAAAAGGAAAAGGCCATCATAGTGAAAGCATCTATCAAGGATGAATTTTCACTACAACTTTAGAGGAAAAAATATTGAAGGCTGATAACTAGATGCAGAGCACTTATCTGGAGTGAATTCTGACCAGTCACCATAGAAATGGAACACATATATATCAACTGTGTGTAAGGAGCATATAAAACGAATTCCAAACAAATTTTAACTCAGTTGAAAAAATGAAGAGATAGACAGTATGACAATGACAACAGAAAGAACATACTGAAAGAATCGACCGTGATGAATATCATAATATTAAGAGAACACGTCGTATGTATTACTCCATTTTGGGTTTTCAAAATAACTCAGCATTTCAAAAGGAGCTCTCTCCAAAAGAGGTTTCCCATCCCCCCTGCATTTCAGCCTCCTCCAACGATTATTTAACTAATCTCACCCTCTCAATCCGTTACATAACTCAGTGTTTACAAGAAATAATCTAAAAGAAATCTCTTTTTGTTTCGAGAAGTATGAAAACGGTTTGCCTTCTTGGAATTCTGCAACTGCCAGATGCTCTGCCAAATCCTTTAAACCGTTACTAATAGCTTTGACAAGTGGCGTATGGATGATTCCTTTGTATGATTGAACTATAATGTCGAATCTCAATACTTTACAAACCGTTGGGAGGTCATTGTAAAGGAAATGTTTACTGTGAAAACAATAAATTCACTTGGAAGTGAGATCGTAATTTCATAACCTTCGCATCACAAATGATCGAATGGGCAATCAGTTCTACTGAAAATCTGGAACAAATCCTTTGACGCTGGTCTGCTCCTTGAAATGCTTCTGTCAATGCTTTAAATGCTGCCTGAATATTCTCTGGGAAATCCTGAAATCGGTGGATGCAATGGGCACTTTGAATGTTGATTATCGTGGCTTTCATCTTTTAACTTTAAATCTGGATTAGATCGTCGATGAATACTGGTCTCTGTTTATCGGAGGTGATTTTTTTTTATTTTTTTTAGAACATAGTGACATATCAAATCCCAAACATCAAAATTAACGAAATCAAATCTTCAGTTGAAGTTCTGTTGACAAATCCCGAATCCAAAATTTCCAGCTGGCCATCAATGCAAGGCTTAGTAATGTAAGCATAATCGCACTCCTCTACAACTGACGGCTGGATATCGAGTTGAGTTGAGTTATGCATGGAATCCGATCTGAAAGGGATTCAGCTACAGATGGGAAGCGTGAAAAGGCTTCTTGATTTTCTCAATCTTTTGATTTGTTTCTTTGTAGGGTCATGTTGGCTTGAAGAACAACATTTGTCGTGTCCCTATTCCTCATATTTACTGCATGAGCGATCAATCAATACGGTGATGCGTGCTAGGTGTTGATCTTATAGAAACGAAAGCCACCACCAGCTCCCTCTTTGTGATTTGAATGGGTGTTGGGACGTTGGGTTGATGGAATTTGTGTGTGCGTGGTGTTGTTGTTGTGTGCAAGTATCGAAACTGACCTCCTTTTCCTCAAATTCACATGTAAATTGCAAACGCTAGGTGCAAGCCCACCATTCTTAAGATTCAGCTATAGCTTCCTTCAACAATTGATGTGTATGATTTAGTTTTCCCTCCGATGCGTGGATGTCTTCTCTGTGTGGTTGCTCTTTGTGGCTTTTCTCGCATACGGCCTGGTGCTTCCTCGTGTTGAATGATATTCGAGAACTCTTAGCCGCACACCTTTGACATCCCCTTTGGGGGCTTCTTCCGCAAGTTCTTCTCTCTTTTCTTACACCTGCAAAACTGGTGAATACCCGATAAGGAAAATCTTATATTAAAACTGTATGTTATATTTGTTCAAAGCCCAAAATCCTCTTGCGTGAGTCTTTAAAATGGTTACACAACTCATCAACGAGGTCTGTAGAGTGAAACGGTTGTGCGCTTGCGCTTGGCTTTAGTGACTCATGTGCATTGGACCGAAGTCTCAGCTTTCAGGTTTTCGGAATAAGAGATGAGAAGCGCATTCGTCTGTCGGTTAAAATCCCGAAGATAGAACAAGTTCTGGAGCTTTGCCAGTCAACATTTTACACATGAGACAATCCCTTTGCATTTGTGTGTGAGCTGGAACCCTGATTTCGGGTTTCGAGAAAAGAGAAGTTGTCAATCCAACTCTAAGTCGGTCGAATTTCTGAAATAGAGCGGCGTAAACTTTGTGTGAGTCCTCTTCGTGGATTCTCTCACATGCGCATTTGTTCTTGTTATGAAAACTACCTTTTTTCCTTATAATATCCGGGAGCGAGCCATAATATCGGCTGCATTTTTTTTTCTTTGTATAACTTTTCCGAACGCAACATGCTGACCATTCAACCAGCATGCTTTCACAGTTGTGATAAAAAATTGATATTCATTAGAATCAAGGCCTGAATTTCCCATGGAGACCACACCTGCATTGGAATGCTTTATCTTGAAATTTTCATCAGGAAAATTGCATCCATAAATTAACTGACTATCGCTACCATCTCCAAATACTATGTCTCCAGTTTGAATCATGGAACCATGTATAATATGATGGAAAAGAGTCTTTATAATGAAAATATTTTGCAGTTGTTTCTTTACCTTTCTCCCCTGTGCGAAGAGCTCGAAATTTTTCCACTAATTGGGTACGACCTTACCATATAAAGAAATAACAATCCGACCAACACGTCGTCCATTGAAATACCCCCAAGCACCGAGGAAAATAATAAACTAATATGGGAAGACATGTGTCTCCATTCGACCATGTTGCATAAGATGGAAGAGCAAGCTTCGTTCCAGGACTTGGAATCGGATATATAAAATCTCTTGCGTGAGAAGGAATACCAGGTGCATAATTAGTGAATTTGCCACCTCGCATTTCTTGGATCTCATCTTCTGATAGCTTGTTTGATAAAATCTCTATTTCTGAAATATTGTCTTCAATGAAACTACTTAGGATTGGTACTTGAAATTGTGCTTTGCATTCTGTACTACTTACTTTCAAAAACTTCACATACGTTTGGAGGCTTATTCAGTTCAACATCATTGTTATCTGAGGAACACCAATATTTTCAACACAAAAAAAACAGCGCGCATACAAAAAACCCTACAAGGCCTTCAACAATCTGATGCGAGTTAGAGATAATTTGGAAATAAGTTTGATGTGATTCTCAAACACATTGGGATGAAAACACTGAGTAGAGCAATTTTCAAAATCTGTTACAACATAGGCTCCATCTAGGGATGGTACTTTCCCGTAAAGTGCCAAGAATAGTAGACCACGTGCCTACATCAATAAAGTGACCTGCAAAAACTCTCGTCACTTAGCATCTTGCAGCGATCCAAGTAGCGGAGGAATTTGACATTTGAGATCAGTGGAGTCGCCAACGAAAACATGTAGAGTCTACGAACCAAGGAGTCGCCAGGTGAACAATCATAGCCAACCGAACATCTATCCCATGTTCACCAACAGGAAATAGGTCCGAACCTTTGTCGTATCCTAGGGAAGATAACTTCATCCTCCGTCCCCGGCAACGGCGCCAAAAAATGTTGTCGCAAGAGTTGACTCTAGGCTGTAACAGAGCCAAGACTTAGCACATTTTGAAAAGAAAAATTTATTTGTTACTCGGAGCTTGACTTGGGTTACAACAAGCCAATCCCTGAAAATTGATTTAGAGTGTACTTCTGACCTAATACACTCAGAGAGGGTTCTCTCAATGGCCCAGGGTTCTTTACTCAGGAATATTCAGTAATCACAGTAAGAAGGCCAGATTTCTTATCATAGAAGATTTTAAATAAGGTTAGGGGTTGCACAGATTTGAAAAGACCTATTGGGCGATGGAGTCAAGTGAAAACCTAAGAAAAGAGATCATAGCAGTGATTGTATTACTTGCAGAAAATGAGGCAAAGTAAGTCTATCTTTCAACAATTGATAATCATGATATAGTAGCAGAAAAAGAAAAGGAAAAGGCCATCATAGTGAAATCATCTATCAAGGATGAATTTTCACTACAACTTTAGAAGAAAAAATATTGAAGGTTGATAACTAGATGCAGAGCACTTATCTGGAGTGAATTCTGACCAGTCACCATAGAAACGGAACACATATATATCAACTGTGTGTAAGGAGCATATAAAATGAATTCCAAACAAATTTTAACTCAGTTGAAAAAATGAAGAGATAGACAGTATGACAATGACAACAAAAAGAACATACTGAAAGAATCGACCGTGATGAATCTCATAATATTAAGTGAACACGTTGTCTATATTACTCCATTCTGGGTTTTCAAAATAACTCAGCATTTCAAAAGGAGCTCTCTCCAAAAGAGGTTTCCCCTCCCCCCTGCATTTCAGCCTCCTCCAACGATTATTTAAACTAATCTCACCCTCTCAATCCGTTACATAACTCAGTGTTTACAAGAAATAATCTAAAATAAATATCTTTTTGTTTCGAGAAGTATGAAAATGGTTTGCCTTCTTGGAATTCTGTAACTGCCAGATGCTCTGCCAACTCCTTTAAATCGTTACTAATAGCTTTGAGAAGTGGCGTATGGATGATTCTTTTGTATGACTGAACTATAACGCCGAGTCTCAATACTTTACAAACTGTTGGGAGGTCATTGTAAAGGAAATGTTTACTGTGAAAACAATAAATTCACTTGGAAGTGAGATCGTAATTTCATAACCTCTGCATCACAAATGATCGAATGGGAAATTAGTTCTACTGAAAATATGGAACAAATCCTTTGATGTTGGTCTGCTCCTTGAAATGCTTCTGTCAATGCTTTAAATGCTACCTGAATATTCTCTGGGAAATCCCGAAATCGGTGGATGCAATGGGCACTTTGAATGTTGATTATCGTGCCTTTCATCTTTTAACTTTAAATCTGGATTAGATCATCGATGAATGCTGGTCTCTGTCTATTGGAGGTGATTTTTTTTTTTTTTTTTTAGAACATAGCGACATATCAAATCCCAAATATCAAAATTAACGAAATCAAATCTTCAGTTGAAGTTCTGTTGACAAATCTCGAATCCAAAATTTCCAGCTGGCCATCAATGCAAGGCTTGGTAATGTAAGCATAATCACACTCCTCTACAGCTGACGGCTGGATATCGAGTTGAGTCGAGTTATACCTGGAATCCGATCTGAAACGGATTCGGCTACAAATGGGAAGCGTGAAAAGGCTTCTTGATTTTCTCAATCTTTTGATTTGTTTCTTTGTAGGGTTGTGTTGGCTTGAAGAACAACATTTGTCGTGTCCCTATTCCTCATATTTACTGCATGAGCGATCAATCAATACGATGATGCGTGCTAGGTGTTGATCTTATAGAAACGAAAGCCACCACTAGCTCCCTCTTCGTGATTTGAATGGGAGTTGGGACGTTGGGTTGACGGACTTTGTATGTGCATGGTGTTGTTGTTGTGTGTAGGTATCAAAACTGACCTCCTTTTCCTCAAATTCGCATGTAAATTGCAAACGCCAGGTGCAAGCCCACCATTGTTAAGATTCAGCTATAGATTCCTTCGACAATTGATGTGTACGATTTAGTTTGCCCTCTGATGCGTGGATGTCTTCTCTGTGTGGTTGCTATTCGTGGATTTTCTTGCATATGGCCTGGTGCTTCCTCATGTTGAATGATATCCGAGAACTCTTAGCTACACACCTTTGACATCCCCTTTGGGGGCTGCTTCTGCAAGTTCTTCTCTCTTTTCTGACACCTGCGAATCTGGTGAATACTCGATAAGGAAAATCTTATATTAAAATTGTATGTTATATTTGTTCAAAGCCCAAAATCCTCCTGCGTGAGTCTTTAAAATGGTTACACAGCTCATCAACGAGGTCCGTAGAGTGAAACAGTTGTGCGATTGTGCTTGGCTTTAGTGACTCATGTGCATTGGACCGAAGTCTCGACTTTCGATTTTTCGAAATAAGAGATGAGAAGCGCATTCGTCTTCCGGTTAAAATCCCGAAGACAGAACGAGGTTTGGAGATTTTCTAGTCAACATTTTACACATGAGACAATCCCTTTGCATTTGTGTGTGAGCTGGAACCCTAATTTTGGGTTTCGGTAAAAGAGAAGTAGTCAATCCAACTCTAAGTCGGTCGAATTTCCGAAATAGAGCGGCGTAAACTTTGTGTGAGTCCTCTTCATGGATTCTCTCGCATGCGCATTTGTTCCTATTATGAAAACTACCTTTTTTCCTTATAATATCCAGGAGCGAGCCATGATATTGGCTGCATTTTTATTTCTTTGTATAACTTTTCCGAACGCGACATGCTAACCATTCAACCGGCATGCTTTCACAGTTTTGATAAAAAATTGAGATCCGTTAGAATCAGGGCCTGAATTTCCCATGGAGACCACACCTGCATTGGAATGCTTCATCTTGAAATTTTCATCAGGAAAATTGCATCCATAAATTGACTAACTATCGCTACCATCTCCAAATACTATGTCTCCAGTTTGAATCATGGAACCATGTATAATATGATGGAAAAAAGTCTTTATAATGCAAATATTTTGCAGTTGTTTCTTTACCTTTCTCCCCTGTGTGAAGAGCTCGAAAGTTTTCCACTAATTGGGTACGACCTTACCATATAAACAAATAACAATCTGACCAACACGTTGTCCATTGAAATACCCCCAAGCACCGAGGAAAATAATAAACTAATATGGGAAGACATGTGTCTCCATTCGACCATGTTGCATAAGACGGAAGAGCAAGCTTCGTTCTAGGACTTGGAATCGGATATATAAATCTCTTGCGTGAGAAGGAATACTAGGTGCATAATTAGTGAATTTTCCACCTCGCATTTCTTAGATCTCATCTTTTGATAGCTTGTTTGATAAAATCTCCATTTTTGAAATATTGTCTTCAATGAAACTACTTAGGATTGGTACTTGAAATTGTGCTTTGCATTCTGTACTGTTTACTTTCAAAAACTTCACATATGTTTGGAGGCTTATTCAGTTCAGCATCATTGTTATCTGAGGAACACCAATATTTTCAACACAAAAAAACAGCGCGCATACAAAAAACCCTACAAGGCCTTCAACAATCTGATGCAAGTTAGAGATAATTTGGAAATAAGTTTGATGCGATTCTCAAACACATTGGGATGAAAACACTGAGTAGAGCAATTTTCAAAATCTGTTACAACAACCTCATCGGAGCCACATTCACCTCATAGTCTATCC
>JASDQU010711381.1:937-11212 GCA_032191745.1 Picea mariana
AATAAGTATTATATATATTCTTAGTTCAATATCTTATATACTGCTTAGCTTTTTTCTTTCCAAATTTGTCAGTACCAACATTTTCTAATATTTCATCATCAATGTTGATAGATTCTCCTGCATATTTCAATTTAAAGATTATATTAAAAAACATAACCCGAACACAAATTCACTAAACTATATATACTTGAGTGTTTATCTTATATTAATCTAAATTTATGTACACATGCCTATAGGTGATTCGTCTTCTGATTCAATTTCGGTTTCAACATCTTCTTCGACATTATGAGACAAATCTATTTCTGTTTTTTGAAAACCATCAAATTGTAATTACAATCAATTATATTATTTACAATATTTTTAATTTGAATTCTATACTTTGAATTTTGTACTTTCTGAATACAGTCTCAATGTGTGTCGTGTGCTTGATCATCATATCTACATGCATACCTGGTTGAACTTCTTCTTGTCGAAAATCTCTATTGACATTATCATCGTTTATTTCTTCAATATTCGCACGTTCTTGTTTCTTTCTCTGATAAAGCTCTTTCCTTTGCTCGATTTGGAGAGTATCATCTTGAGTGCGATCATATTTTCTCTTGCGCAAACTTTTGTTTCCCATGATTTTTATAGTTATCTGTAAAAGATATGTTCAACAAAGATTTCACCTTGAATAAATGTTCAACATTTATCTTTCAACCCATAAATTGTTATTCCAATAAAAACTTGAACAAACATCATTTACCTTATTCAACAAAAACCAAAAAGATTATTCAAAACTTTGTTTAAGTGCTTTAAAAAACCACCATGTATCGATATCTATCCTCCGATTAAGCTTATGGAATAGAGGGAATAAAGAAAAAAAGAAAAGAATATAGCGGCAATCAGTAATAGAAATGTTTTGAAATCCTTATCCTCGAGCTCATATCTTTTTGTTCATTTGATGGATTGTGTTAAATTTGTTTGGTTGCAATTCTATTTATACAATTTGGCGCGAAAAAAATGTATACGACGTGTCATTTCATTTTTTCCGACGGTCAAAATTAGTCCGACAATCTTTCCGCCGAAAGAGTTAGTTTTTCGGCCGAAAGATTTGGAAACCATTTAGTTTGACGAATTCTGTTAGATTTTATCCTTTCGGCCAAAAAATTAATTTTTCGACCGAAAGATATTTTCGGCCGAAACAATGAAATTGCAATTGAAAACCAAAACCAGAGAAATGCCCCAAGCATAACTAAACTTCAGAGGTTGCGGACCCCTACAAACATTGAGAATTTGGTTTCGAAAATGACACCAGCATTTCCAAAATTGAATCTTGTTTAAATTCGTATAATTTGTTTTCATTTTCTTTATTTTTATCTAATTTTATTTATTTTTTAAAAAAACTCACTACATAATATTTTCAGTAGGCATTATGATTTGGTGAAATGAAATATCGGTATCTCAAAAAATATACAGTGAAAAAAATTGAAAAAAATATATTCATAATCCTTAAACTGTTCTTTTCAAAAGTGTATATTTAAATTTATAGTTTTAAGTAAAAATTAAGATAGATACAAGGTGTAGAAAAACATGTTTTTAAACTCTGCAACGTTTTCAGCTTGGTCAACTTCAAAAAATTCTAGAAATTATAATATTCATCCGTTAAGTTCAAAATAATAGTCATAATAAAATAGAGTCTCTGTAGATTGTTGCAGTATATTTTGTTTCTTGAAAACATAAGTTTAATAATATATACATTGTTGTAGAAATAAGTAACTCATTATCATTCATTTCATGTTTAAGAAACATACTGTTAAACAATTGTGAAATTGACATATCAAATCGTGATAAAAAAAAATTGAAAAATAGTCATTGCAAAGCCAACACAATTCTTCACAAGTTTTGTTTTTACTGTAAAGTTAAATTCTAAATAAAAAAAATACTTTTATATGTCGGAAGTTGAATAACTTGTGAAAATACATTTTTTTTCTCATAAAACAAGCAAAAGTGTAACCCATCTTCATGATTTCACCCACTTATGTTATAATTATTTGTGCAAGAGGTGTTCAAACAGAGCTTAATAGTTTTTTTTGTTTGCATTATGTACATATGTTGTAATTTATATATGTTATTTATTCTTGGATATTAACTAATGATGGGCCATTCTGATGTTGTGAGGGGTACCCATCAGTTATCTGACGACCCTGATCATTCAAGTGTGATTCAACGATGACGGAAGGAGATATATCAACACTATGCTCATCCATGGTAAGTTTATCTCTATTTGTGTATGTAACTTTCATTTGATTATAAAAAAATGTGCATTTTGCTAACTTGTTTCTTTTTTCAATAAGTAGGTTTCAAGACGGAGGTTACCATGGAGCTTCAAAAATACCCTTGTATAGAAATCTATTCGAGTTCCAATACTTCTTTAGGTTTAAAAACTAGTATCACAAAATGTGATTGCTCTTCTCCTACATTTTGTCGAACTAGTTGACCGAATACTTTTGAATGTAATTATTCCTGAAAATCACGTGGCTTCAGACTGTTTTCTACACAATTTTAACAGTTTTGTAACCATATGTACTTTGTTTTATGACTCCTTCTCAATTATATATAGTCGTTATTTATACAATCGTTACTTAGTATTTGTTAAACACTGTTTAAAAATAAATGGATTCCCTTTTGATTCTACACAGTCATTACTTTAAATTCTGTTTAATTTTTGTAACGATTCCCTGTTGAATATATAGTCAATACTCACATCTTGCTAAACTTGGTTTAATTTGAAATGATTTCCTTTATTTTTAATTTACACAATGTATTATGTCTATCATTGTAACAGATTCCTTTCCAATTGTATACATTGTATTTCAATGAACCTTGTAATGATTCCATTTAGTTATATTTGTTGTATTTGTTGAAAATTTGTTCTCTTCCATTCAAGTTTCTTATCTGAATAAAACTCTGGTTTATTAACTAGGTTTTCACTTATGAGATTTATTGTTTTATTACTCGTAGTATGATTATGTTCATAGATCTAGGATTAGAATAACTATTAAATTTCTTTCACAGGTTTTCTACTTGAACTTATGATATGCATCGATCCTCTTTTAATAATGCACTTAATTCTAATACTCTTATAGTTTAGTTATGCCAATATTTTATCCACAGTAACGCAAAATAAAAACACAATAATGTTTAAATCAACATATTCATAACAAGAAATAAAACCTGGAACTTTGGGGAGACCACACGCTGAAGACCCTATTCCTCCCAACCTTAGACTATATTCTATGTCACCTTTGTCACCATCTGAGTTCGGATCCGAAGGGGATTCCTATGTGGACTCTTGCAAAATTATGAGCTCCAGTTGTTGTGTGTAATCTATGAAAATTCACTGTGTCAAGTCAGTTTGTGAGTAGCCTTCTCAAGCTATCACTTTTCCTCCTAGGAATTGTGTCCCATTCCCTTGTCATGAGTTATTTTATTTTTCCTAGGATTTGTGACACTTGTCTTTAGCCTCCTTCTCATTGAACACCTATGAGATTCAACTTTACACATGTTCACAGATTCTCCTATAAATCTGGAATGTGTCTTTTTGAAGTTCAGTTAACTCCACAACTTGTCTCAGTCTGATGCGACTTGGCCAACCCATTTGGATTCCTAAATCCCTCTTTAACATTTTCTTCAATGTATGCCCCTTTTTACACATGTGATTATTTTTATAAAATAATAAGGTTTTGCAATTCAATTTTGGTCAATCGACCAAATTGTATTTTCAGAAAAATAATTAAAATTCTAAAATAAAAACAATAATATAAATACTAATAAAAAATCCAACTTGTGTGGTATCACATACACCCCCCCCTTAGAAATTATCACTGTCCTCAGTGATAACTAGTTTGCATCAATACCATTATGGAACATAAATGGATATGCTTCACGCATATTACTTTCCATTTCCCAAGTAGCCTCTTATGGACTAAGGTGCTTCCATTGCACCTTTACTAGTCCTACAACTCGATTTTGGAGTGTAAGTTCCCTCTTTTCGAGAATATGATCCGGATCTACTAGAAACTCACCCATGAGTTCCACTTGTATCATTTTCCAATCAACAACGTGAGTAGGGTCATGTATATATTTCTTCAGTAATAAAACGTGAAACACATCATGTAATTTTAGCGTAGTTGGAAGTGCACTTTAATAAGCTACAAGTGCTATTCAAGAAAGTATCTAGAATGGGCTGCAATATCTAGTTGCTAACCTAGTATACTTGTCAAGCCGTAAAGAACTATTTTTAGGTTTAACTCTAATATACACATGATCTCGAATATTGAACTCTCTTAGAGTCCTTTTTGCATCACCATAACTTTTTTTCCTGTCTTGATTTACTTTCGGGTTCTTTTGTACCTGTTTCACTGTTAGTTTCATGTCATTTAACATATCTCGTCATATCATAAATATATTTAAAGGATTACTCCATGAAACAGGTGTATTACATTTTCTGCCATATAAATTTCAAAAGGACTAAGTTTTGTTGGAGCTTGATAATGATTATTATAAGGAAACTCAATTAAGTACAAATATTTTTCCCATCTACTAGGTTTTCCCATAGAATATTTTCTAAGCATGTCTTCAAGAATCTAGTCATCTGTTTCAGTATGTCCATCTTTTTGCGGATGATAAGAAATACTGAAGTTGAATTGGGTATATAACCGTTTAAATAAATCCTTCCAAAAATTTATGGTATATTTAACATCTTTATCAGATATTTTAACTTTAGGGATTCCATGTAACCTGGATATTTCCTTCATGATTATTTATGCTATATTAATAGCTTTGTAGGTTGATTTCATAGTTATGAAGTGTTCTTATTTACTTAATTTATCAACCACAACCATAATTGAGTCATTTTGTTTACCACTTCTAGGAAATCTGATAGTGAAATCCATACTTATCACTTTCCATTTCCATTCTGGAATGGGTAAAGGTTGTTGTAGTCTACCTGGATGTTGTTGTTCAACCTTAACTTGTTGAAACTATAAACACCTAGCTAGATATTCAATTGTTTCACCTTTCATGTTTGGCCAGTAGAATTATTTTCTCAACACAATAATCAATTTCTCGTAACCTCGGTGTCCATAATATGGTTTCTTATGCAATTCATTTAGAATTGACAACTTAATTTTATTATATTCTAGTACATATAATTTGTTTTTATACATTAACAATCCAATTTTTGAGAATCTAAAATCTTATTCTTCTAATCTCGTTGAATTATCAATGATTTTTAACTTAATATTTTGATATTCTAGGTCTTTTTTCAGTTGTTAGCCTTACCCTTTATTTTAAAAAATTTACAATGTTACTTCTAGTAACAGTATAAATTAGATTTGCATGTCTACTTAATGCATCCACCACTTTATTTTATTTTCCCTTAATGTGTTTTATCTCAAAATCATACTCGCTTACGAAGGCTAACCACCTTACTTGGCGAGAATTTTTATTTATTTTTATCAAACATATATTTTAGAGAGATGTTGTTTGTTAACAGTAAGAATTTTCGGCCTGTCAGGTAATGTTGCCGCATCTTTAATGCATGTATTATTTCATCCAATTCCTAGTCATGTGTTACATATGATATTACATGGTTTTCTTGCATTAAAACTCCTCCAATCCCTTTGGGGCATGCACCTATACATACTAGAAAGTATTTATCTAGGTCTGTCAATTTTAATATAGGAGTTGTAGTTAATAGTTCTTTCAATTTGTTAAAACTTTCTTGACATTTCTCAGACCATATAAACTCAGTTCCTTTCTTTTGTAACGATGTTATAGGATATGCAATCTTAGAAAACCCTTCAATAAATTTTCGGTAATAGCCAGTTATAACCATAAAAGATCTTATGTGTGAAACATCCTTAGGTTTAGGCCAATTCAATGTAGCCTTTATTTTTTCTGGGTCAACTGCTATACCTTCCTTGGAAATCACATGTCCAAGATACTGAATTTGGTCTTTATGAAAATCACACTTACTTAGTTTTGCATATAATTTATTTTCTCTTAGTATCTGTAATAATATTATTAAATGTTCTTCATGTTATTTTTCATCATTTAGATAGATGAGTATATTGTCTATAAAGACAATCACAAATTTATCTAGACATTTACTCAAAATATTGTTGAACAAGCACATGAATGAGGTTGTGGCATTATTCAGCCCAAAATGTATTATGACAAATTTGTAATTTTTGTACCTTGTTCTAAATGTTGTTTTATAAATATCTTCATCCTTTATCCTAACTTGATGATAACTAGAACATAAGTCAATCTTACAGAACATTGTAGCTCCTCGTACTTGATCAAACAGATCATTAATACGAGGTAATGGATATCTATTCTTAGTAGTCATTTTATTAAGTTGTCTATAATCAATACAGAGATGTAATGTCCCATCTTTCTTTCTAACAAAAAGTATCGGTTCTCCCCATGGAGACACACTTGGTTGGATATATTTTTTATCCATCAATTCTTGCAATTGACCTTTTAGTTCACTTAACTTTAGGGTATTCATCCAATAAGGAGCCTTTGAAGTAGGTGTTTCTCTAGGTATCAGGTCCATGGAGAAATATATTTCTCTCTTAGGAGGTAGTCCAGGAATATCCTAGAATACATCTTGAAATTCCTGCAATACTTGAAAGTTATCTAACTCATTATTACTTTCCTCTTTTTCATTATAATTTGTGTGTACAACAAGTAGTTTAGACCCTTTTCGAATGCATATTTTAACTTGTAAGGTTGTTATTTTTATAATGCTAATAGGGCTTGATACTCCTTTAATGTTTATAATGTTACCTCTCTCATCTACATAGGTAAATGTTTTATTGTAACAATCTAAGACCAATTTAAACATTTCCAGCCAATCCATATCGATTAGCACATCATAATATCCTAAAGATAATATGTTTAAGTATATCTATGTTCTTAATTCATTTATACCAAGTTCACAGTTTTTAACAACCTCTAAAACAATCCTTTTAGTTCTTATAGCTAATTCTACGAACCAAGAATTTTCAAACATTTTCTCATTTAACTTACATATTTCTACAACTCTTAGTAAAATATAACTTAAGCTAGCACCTGGATCAATTAAAACGATAGTTGGTTGGTTATGTGTCATACATTCAATTTCTACCATCAAATTTTGATGATCTTCCTATCGATTTTCCAAGCCTGCACTGATTTTTGGTGTAGACATTTCCATCTCACCAACTGTAGTTGCTTCTTGTACTGTTTTCACATTGTTATTTCCCTTCTTATTGAGAGTAAAGTATTTATAGTAATGAGGACCACTGCATTCCCAAAATTTGATTATCTCTTTTTGGGAAGTTTTTTTATTGAATAAGGTTGGTGGTTTGGTACCCTTATTTTTAGGTTGATTGAAAGGTTTGTTAGAATTTGATGGATGTGCTCATTTAACCATAGACAATATCACTATTTTCACCCAACCATAGGCTGAGGCCACCCCTGAGCACCTTAACCTTGACAGAGAATCATTATGTAAGAAAACCCTAGGCTAGATAGCCAAACAAGATAGCACACCTCTCTCTCCAAGGATAGTGCACAAAACAAGAGTTGATCAGAGAATCCAAACCATAACAAGGAAATATTCCAAGCCAAAACTGAAATCTTCTAGCTGCAACAGCTACAACAAAAACTGTCCTACACACTTGTGCCCAAACTAGCCAACTGCAATGCACACAAGTGTTGCTTTTGCAGTTTGGAGAATGCCTGCCAGAATGAAGACTGGCCTCCTATATTTATACTAAATATGGAAAACTACCTGGGTTGACTTCTCATTCTAGGTTCCTATTTATACTTAGTATATAATATTTCCTTTAGCTGAATTCTTTTCTTGGAGGCTAATAAGCTAATACAAGTTGTCCTCTTGAGCCAACTTGTCTTCTAGGGTTATTAGCCAACTAATTAGGGTTTCTTCTTACTTCCCAGAATATTCTATTCTCATCAGGTTTACACGTGGAGGTAAATACCCCCCGCAGATACCATAATATCAACACTCCCTCCTAGCTAGGGAGGTATTGAAGGTAATGGTCTTGAGCACAAACATACCATTCACCCAATAGCATCAACATAGTCATATAGACTATATCATGACTAGATCATGAGCACCATCAACACTATCAGTGGCATCAATTGCATCATCTCTTGAAACCATACTCCATATGAGTAATCAGACATGATGTTGGATAATTCACTCACTCCATAGAGTGACATAAGAGCCATTCTTCTAATCCAGACATATGTACTAGAAGAATAAATGTCCTGAACCATTTTCCATCTGGGAAATATCTGTCCATTGATCATCCATCTAGTTGATAATCATTTCCAACACTACTGATAGTGTTTCAAGGCAATCAAAACAATGTCATTCAATAGAAAACAACTGTGTCTATCCATAGTAGTACACAACTACAATCCAGTGGTACACTTCCACACCAAGTAGAACACAGATAATTGATGAGTGACATTTAGTAACAATCAATGGAACACATCCACCACAGTAGTATACATCTACTATCTGGAGACATACAGTCTCCATAACGATCATATCATCAACCTACACATAAAACATTGTTATGATATAAACTGAATCATCTAGGCCATTCTTACACTCACATCTATGAGATCTAGAAGAGCATTTTCCCTCAGAAGGTAAAACATCAATGATGAGCTATCTGGACTATTATTCTCAAGAAAGGAAGAATAACTATCTGTTGGCACAAGGGCAGACCCGGGGTTCAATGCTCAAGAGTGCACCAACAAAACCATTACTACCAACCCTTTTGGAAACACTTGCAAAGCAGATGAAGTCTCACCTGAGGTAGAGGCAGGGGTGGTTGCAGGACTCATATTTCTGCAACCATAGCTAGAACACTAATTTGTGATTATATATTTTACAGGGCACTTAACATAGATCATTCGTCAATATTTAACCCGTATGGTACTTCCCATATAACACAAAGCATCACAGTCTGATGCAAACGCGCCAACCAGGCATGCCTGCTCTCACCAGGACCTTCTTCTTCTCTAGCCCGAAGAGTTAAAATGCTCTTCAACCCCTTATCAAGAGTTCTCAATACCCATAGAACTCTCTTCACGATATCCCCTTTTTCCTTATCGGTAAATCGGGTTTCGCGTTATCGCAAAACTCATGGGCACATTCCTCATGCTACACAAAACCCCGAAACCTGATGGGTCTCGATGTCAACACTTTCTTATTCTTGTCGGAGATTTTCCTACCGGGAAATCAGCATATGTGATGTCATAGTTCTCGGGCACTACGGATCCCCGAATCCCAAATTTGCGATGGCACCTTCCTCCTCTTCTAAGCTTCTCCCAGCTAGCCCTTCCCGCATATGACCTGCCAGTCCATAGGACCACGTCCTTCTCCCTAGTTGGAGTTTTGGACTTCGCGGAAATGATATGCGCGGAACTCGCACCTTCGAAATTTCTGATTCTCCAATCTCCGATGACACCTGTCCTCCACTTCGCCCTTAACTCCATCGGAAAATCGTGTATCGGGATATCGTGATTCCTGTTGTCATGAGTCTCTCGTCACCGAGAACTCTGAAATGTCGAACGTCGATGCACGTGCGGGTGCTCTCCTCCATGTCACCCCCTCCTCATCGCGCTATCGAGTATCGCGAAATCGCGAATCCAACTTACACAAATTCCTTGTCACAGGAAACCCTGAATCTGTGATGGGATGACCCCGATCGCTCACGTCTCCTTGACACATGTTCCTGCCGAGATCAGCGGATTTTATCCTCTCGGGAAATCGCTACTCGCGATTTCATACACGAGATTCTTGGCTCCAGAAGTTCTGATTAACGGATGAGTTGAATCCCGATGAGCTCTAGCTCCTTCCCTGCACGCTAAGGATTAAACCATGCACATCTCCTCGGGATCTAACGTCTGATGGGATTTCGCTGTTTCCCTCAGCGAATCATGACCGTTGATTCTTCCTCTTAAAGATTCCTCACGAGTGACTAAGTGTTCATTCCCCGAACTTGCCTTCCAACGCCTGCACTCGTAACTCTTGCCTGAGATTTCTGCGGCACGAATCTCCTGTGCTACACTTTAACAATATCACACAGGTGCTACCCCTCCTGAGCTTTCTAACTCTGATTCTTAAGAGGAACCTGTGCGCACTCCTTGCGCTTAATATTCAACAACTTCCCAAGTGTTGAATACTTCAGACTCTGCACA